>RQTK01000451.1:4283-59793 GCA_003991915.1 Elysia chlorotica
TATTATTATTATTATTATTATTATAGTATCTTATAAAGGTTTTTTTTCCGTTTAAAGAGTGGATGCGAATTGGTCCTTTAAATTAACATTATAATAATTTTGTCGTATTTAAATGGTTTCCCCAAACAAACCAATATCAGTATTGATGTATGGGTCTTTTCTACAAAGCAAATTCGATTGAACGGAGCATAGCTGATCATTCCAATGTCTCTTCACAGAAGAGAGGTAGGATAATTGAATTCTCCAGTCTTGAACATCTTCTAGTAGCTTTGTGGAGGTTAAAAAACATAATTGAGCGGGGGGGGTTAGATGAGTAGCCCACCGTGTAGGGTGCTGAACAGGCGCGACGTTGGAGGTCCTAGTCTGTCCCCACCAACGTCTTGTCTTTGATGCAAAGTCGCCGTGGCCTAATTTTCAAAGAATAAGCATACGTAAAAAAGGGGTTGCAGTTATTTTGTGACCCAAACAACTGCTTTTTAATGAGTATAAAAACAAAATGGCGCCGTACACTGTGCAGCGGAGTGTATTTTGACAGGTTATGTCCTCGTTATCCATTCAACAATCACCGTGAAAAATAAAAATCATGAAAAGTAGGCTATTAAAAGCTGGGAGAAAATAATTGTGTATGCTCGAAGCCTCCCTAGTTAGAGCAATGTTTGAAAAGATTTATGCAAATATTTCTATCAATAGAAATCTGTGGATCTATATTATTACCTGTAGAACGCTAGAAAACAGAAGGAAGGTGACCATTCTAGAATGTCCTTTTTTCACAATGCAGATACTCTTCAAAACGGTATTAATACATTTTGAATGACTCGCTTTTCATGTTAAGAAATTAACCGTTAACTATCTAGTTATACACAATGCAATAGACGGTCCATAATTGGAATGCATAGCAGCATACAAAAAACAACACATTGGCTAATGCGATCATGGTGGTTGGGTACCGGGTAATAATTCTAATTTGACATAATTATATCTTTGAAAAAGAAATATTATGTAAACAGTAGGCCTATAGGTCTACCCAAGAAATTTTATTATATACCATTACAGAATGATAAATAATTTGTGTTACGGTACATCAATATATTAATATAGATGTACTAACAACTTGATTGTTGTTGTTCTTGTTGTTTTTTTTTTGTTGGGTTTTTTGGTTTTTGTTTTTTTCATGGTTATGAATATGATTAATTTTACTTTTTATTTGTGTTTGGAATAGATGGGTGTATTTTCTTTTGTTCTTGATAATTATTACTTGCGCAACATGAGGGGAAATGTCGGGTCTATTTATAGACATTGGCGTCACAAGTCCGTGACGTGGGTTAAGGTTTGAGGATGTGTACTGTAGCGAGATTCTGTTACGCCCGTGTTCCACTGTTGTGTGTAGTGTAGTTTTCATTCAGCAACAGCGAGACAACTACAATAACTAGGTAGAAGCTGTGTAGATCTGGGATAGATGCTTTATGTATGTTTTTAAGTGCAACTGCAATCCGGAACCCGGAACTTCATTATTCTAGATCTAGTCTAACGTTCAAGTTTGTGTTGCAAGTAACAAAACAAGGGTTGACTCAAAATTATATAGGCCTATGGGTATTATTGTTTTTGTGCTTGAAGTAGAGATGTGTAGCTAATCTAGGAATCTATATAATATATCTAGATCTAGAATCTAGGTCTAGATCAAGTTAGTGCAGGCCTAGATCTAGATCTACGCACTCTCCAAATTCGCTAGACACCTTATAAGATATATAAATATTAGATCTAGATCTAGATCAACGCGCTATGTAGGGCCTAGATATATATAGATCTAGATCTAGATCTATCTAGATCCTAGATTCTGGTGTTTTTTGTCCAAATTTTGCTGGACTCTGGATCTCAAGATTTAGAAATCTAGATCTGTATTATTTGTAGGCCCTATGCTTAAATTGTTCAATTGGTCTGACTAGAGATCTGCCCATAGATTAGATGTCCAAATTTTATTTAAATAATCCAAGACCAAGGTCTAGAGAAAGATAAATTTGCTGTCTCAAGTAGATTAAGAGTTATAAACAACGGCGATAGACAGTGTTAATAACCATTATTTAGACAGAGACATTATGGTATAATATATAGATCTAGTGCATTTAGCAAAATTTGAATGAAAACACTATATTTCTATGTGTATAGATCAACCAATTAGATTACATCTAGATCTTCCTCTAGGAGCCATAAATATGATTCTACTGCAGCCTACGGCCTTCTTATTTGCATTTTGTATGATGAGTTATGCTGCAACATTGTAGGCCTATTTCTAAATGAACTAGTAAACACTTTCAGATCCAGATATTAGATGGTAATAGATGTAAGACAAGATCTTCATAATTTAAATTTCTGCTCCCTCTGCCCCCAAACATACGAAATAGTCAAACATACCTTCTTCAAATGTCCTAAACACAGGACCTGCGCACTAAACTTCTTCCACCCAATCCAACTTTGGAAAACACATTATAATTTGATACTGCGGAAAAGACCAACTAGAAAGGACATATTAATTCTTCATCATGTCATCAAGTCGAAGGGCTGCTGGATCGGAAAATTAAAGTAAAGTAACGTTTTCAAAATATGCTAAATATTTATGGGAAATAAAATTAATTGTCTATTAATGTAAGAAACGTGTATACAAAATCTGCATTTTTCTGTCCATATTTTGTCATAAGGATTAATTTTATCCAAATGTTGCTGCATATGTAATTGTTCAAATCCAATTCACTGGTTGTACCGTGGAGCTCCCTCTTTGTTTAATGTTTTATAGCTATTAGAAAAAAAAACTGTTGAATAAAACAATTGAGGTACACAGCGCTAATGTCCATTATTTTGGTAGAAATATGATGTTTTACTAATATTGTAAGCCTAGGGAAATTTCGGTATAGAGGCACTAAACTGCATGTAGACTCAGCTATAAATATTGGACGAAATGTGTTTTAATGTAAGAAATTTTTAGGCAGAAACGCTATGTGTGTATACACTCTAAAGAAAAAGAAATAAAAATCACCATAATGTTAAATTATAAATATTTAAAAATGAGTAGGTCATTTAGTATATCAGGAGGTCAAAAAAAAAAAAAAAATTCAGACATCAACCTTGCAGTACATTATTATTATTGTGAGTCCGCTATATGAGGGGTGGGGCACAAAGACTACATAAATGCTGCATGTTCCTTGGTTTGTTGTTTCCCAAGCAGATATCGATGGGGGTTTGTGATTACAAGTTTTTTTTTAAGTAATCTAACAGTTGGTAGACTCTCTCTCTCTCTCTCTCTCTCTCTCTCTCTCTCTCTCTCTCTCTCTCTCTCTCTCTCTCTCTCTCTCTCTCTCTCTCTCTCTCTCTCTCTCTCTCTCTCTCTCTCTCTCTCTCTCTCTCTCTCTCTCTCTCTCTCTCTCTCTCTCTCTCTCTCTCTGTGGACGCGGTAGCCCTGGTGTAAATTTTGGCTTTTGCGGAAATTCCCTGGTTCGAACCCCGCTCAGGTGACTCATCCTTTAATGGTTGGTAGGTATCCCTGCACTGTCTATGTGGCATGGCATAAACTTGTCAGATGTCAGTCTTGGCGCCCCTCCACAATATAGTGCTGACGTTGGACGCTAAGCAACGGCACTCTCTCTTTAACTATAGATCTCTATTGGTGGGCGCGGTAGTCTTGGGGTAGGACGTCGGCTTTCGACGCAGAAGGTTCGTGGTTCGAGTCCAGACTGTTTGGATCAGTAGCAGTTTCATATGACCAGCTGAGGCAAGAGTCATGGCATACCCGTCCTTTCTCGTGTGTGGCAGCACACACTTAATTGTAAGACATCAGTCTTGGGGCTTGTCCACAATATAACCTATAATAAATCTGATCTTGGACGTGTTGCTGGATCACCAGTAGTATTTAAAGCCGGTATTAGCCGTTGAATTTAGAATAGTATAAGTTTACATACATTCAAACAGACATTCTTTTCAATATATTTGAAGTTGGAGACTTTCAATGATTTCCTTTTTGTTTTGTTTGATGTTGTTTTTTTATTGTTGGATTGTTGTTGTTTTGTTTGTTTTTCGTTTTAACTATTCTTGAGGTTTTTATATTTCAATCTATAAAATAGCTGCACCTTTTATGTGATCTTTTGTACTAGGTTACTTTTGAAAGTGGTTGATTGTTTTCAAAACTGGAGAGCACATATTTTACTTCTTCGCCGACCTTAACTAGTTTCAAAACGAGACCCATCATAAACTTAGCTTTGTATGGATTTTGTTGTTTTACTTCTATTTGTGTCGTAAAACTTTCGTACTCGGAGGGGGATTGGGGGTACATTTCGATCTTAGTTTGTGAATATGCCTTAAAAGTAAGGCACGTGCTTTAACCCACTTTTACAAAGTACGTGCGTCGCTGCGCCGTCACCGTGACAACAGAGTAAACAGAATTGAATGACTGGACAGTTTCTAGGATCCCTAGAGCAGCTTATTTAAAAGCCGCGTCGGTTGGGTGGACGATATTTCATTTCGAATACGTTCTGTCGTTGTTCACCCTTAGTGCAATGCTGTTGTTTTGTTTGCTGTTTTGTTTCTTTGTTGTTGATGTTTTGTTTGTTTTTGTTGTTGTTGTTTGTTTGTTGTTGTTTTTCTTTTTGAGGCTTTTCATCTTCACTTGATAGGCGGGGATGTACCAAACTTTGAGAAATGATGAGATAAGACAACTATTTCCTGTCTATTCAACCAACTTCTTTCATGTGGAGAATCGTATGATGCGCTAAACGTGGGGCATTATTATCGCTGCGAGAGCTGTTAACGTTATCATTGTACACTGTAATAGAGCCGTAATTTAACTCGCTCATGATATTGATGGATTTCGATCTTCAACATCAAGTTTGTAGCGTCGGGCAGAAAGCAGGGAATCATTGCTATCAACTCTATGTACATGTATATATCGGCCTGCCCACCACAGAAATGGTTCGGCTATGATTTCCAGTCGACACTGCTTTGAAAGGATTATTATAGATTTGATATTGTCAGCATTGTGTGGTATAACGCAATATTGGTTTGCTAGATCGGTGAACACAATTTTGATTGAATGGCGGTATTTGAATAGTGTGAATAATTTTCACCATGTGCACAGTTTTGTTGATAGTAATTTTTACTTTAGGTTTACACGACAGTGCATGCAAAGTTAAGAAAAGTTAAATCTTTCATAACTATTTGATTTGGGGCTTCTACTTATACATCACCTTGAAAAGTTTTCAGAGTTCAGCATATATTATCTTTAAGTTAAACACGTTCTAGGCCTACGTATGGTTTGCGTGGTAAGATACTTATCTTATCTGATCAACCGCGCTGTGATAAATTAGGGTGTAGAGAAAAGCGTAATACATTGTTGTACTTATGTGTGCAGAAATTTATTCAACATACTGTGAATATCTTCTTCAATTCTTATTGTTATTTCTAATTTATTGTACTAACTACTCAGAGAGACCAGCTTGGTCAAGAGCAATCCAAGACAACTGCCTTATGGTGACCACCGGGTCTCAGTCTAACATTTTATCTCAATTGGCACAGTTTAATTTGGTGTATACAGCTGTATACAGCGCACTGTATCACTTTAAGCAACATCGTGCGATCATTCTAGAATAATGTCCAGTGAACACAATCAATTGGTGGATGGGTGTAAAGAACAAAACATAACATTATAATAATAACACTCGAGAAAAATGGATCTTTGGTTTTTTAGTTAAGCTCATGCTATCAAAGTGCATTCTCATTATACATTATACACAGTTGAAAACGAAAAAGAAGTCTGTTTTGGTGTTGTAAAGCACAAGCATAATTAAATCTTTGGGTTATCGTGTCCAACGGCCAATTTTCATTGGCCAATGTTAGCTGTTAAAACCAACTGAAATTATTTTACAGTACGAATACAAAAACGTTAATCAAAACATTTGATATAATTGAGAGATAAACTGCCTCGAACAATCTTTAAAGTAGTGCTTTAAATAATAACACTGATAGTAATAATTACTATGACTATTGTTATTGTTGTTATTATTGTTATTATTATTGATGCTGTGATGAATATCGATATTTGTAATAACTCATGTCGTAACTGTCTATATTTTGTTATGCTGCATATACGGACCATCAAATGTGCCTTTAAAGGACAAATAAAGTTATATATTATCTTATCTTTCCATTCCCCTTAAATGGATTTGTCTTTCATTTTCTCCAACCACGTTGTTGGATATTTCTTGTCTGAAAGACTGAACATTGATTTCCTCAAATGTATCACAATCACCCTTCTGTGCGGAACTACATTGTTGGCAGTTATTTCTTAAGAAAAAGCGTCTTAAATTATTTTATGGCTTTTAATTGTAGCGTTTTATGCGTAAATAAAAATATCCGATGATGCGCTCTGTTCATGTAAACTAAATAGATAGCATCTCGTAGTCTTGTAATCAACAAGAAAATACAAACTATTAATATCTTGTATTTCAACTCTCTACACAAAATTTTTTAGTTGTTCTTTGTTGTCGGATATAAAATCTTCTTTCTGGTTTGTTATTCGGAATCCTTCCTTCGCCATAAATTCTTCCTTGCGTCACCGTGACTATAATTATTATCGAATGCACTTTTTTTTTTCTTTTATCTTTTTTTTTTTTTTTGAGCCATTGTTTGTGTAAAAAAAAATACAACAACGTTAGTTTTCCTGGTATTTTTTTTTGTCACCTATGACCGTGCTGTAACAGAAGTTCGTCATCGTTGTTATAGTTGTCTATTTAAAATCATGTCTTTTGATGGAGAAATGAGGGACTGGATGTCTCAACGCTAGATATCACGGTTTCCATTCGGAAGATCCCCGGTTCGATCTCCGATCAGGCGGCCTAGTATTATATAACTGGCTGAGTCTGTGTAGGCATAATGTGACCGTTTGAGAAAGAAAGGTTCTTGTGTGCCGCAAGTAAATTGTTAGATGTCAGTGTTGGGACGCATCTGCAATACATCCTTGTTGTTGAAGGTGGATGCCAATAAACCAGGGAACATAGAAATCACGCCAAACTGGTTGAGAAACCTTCTCGCCCAGAGACATGATTATTAAGTGGTCCGTAGTTTAAATTATCGATCTGTCATGTAGAGGAGTTATAATAGTCCTACGCACTGCTCGCTAGAGCAAAAGAGTTTATTGTGAAAGTGTGTAAATGGACATTTGGAATGTCTACATTATAAAATACCAGAGACGATACATATGCTATCTTGCACTCTCTAATTATACATTGTAGTCTGTACCTTTGGTCTGATCTGCGAAGCATATCGACGTGAGCGTGTGTAATTGCTATGATCTAAGGCCGCAAGAGCTAGAGCCCATGCAAGAACGCATTATCATTGGTGGTGTCTGTAGTGTCTTGATCGTAGTTTAAATACTGTGGATTTTTTTTCTTTCTAGTTACAATCAATGAAGCTGGCAAAGTTGAATGCACGTTCATTATTACTGTATCATGGAGGACCTGAAACAATTTATTCGGATTAAAATTAACGAGAGTGCGAGTTGTTCACACTGAAAATGTATCGTTCGATTTTTAAACTGAGCCATGTAATGGGCATTTTTTTATACGTCATTGGGCCAGTATGATGAGCGTAGATAAAATTAAAAAAAAAAACCCACAAAATTGCATAGGTGATGAGAACATACCGGTAAATTTACACCCGAGCCCCCCAACCACACTCTCTCTCTCTCTCTCTCTCTCACACACACACACACACACACACATTTTATCTCCCTCTGACGAATTTCCAATTTCTGATTTGTCACTGTTTTCTTTTCATTTCATTAGGAACCTTTTTTTTCTTCTTAAAATTGTCTTCATAGTTTGTAAGTACACATACAACCTTTAATAACAATCTAGCTCTTACAATCATAATGATTGGTTTATATTTTTCATAATGGACTGTTTCATTGGTAGAGATTCTTCTGCTTTCCTGAGATCACATATAAGAGTGCTCTGAGTTTCCATAGTAAAACTAACTCTCCAGATCCAATACTTTACTTAAACTGCCTCTTTTATAAAGATTTTCTCTCTCTCTCTCTCTCTCTCTCTCTCTCTCTCTCTCTTTCTAAACTGCCTCTTTTATAAAGATTTTAGTAAAGCTCCCTAGTTTTAAAAATTATGCACATTTCATTGGCAATTTCATGCAAGTCCTTTATGGGGATAATTTGTGTGTGTGTGTGTGTGTTATAACTGTAATTTGTATTTTTTTTTTTGTGTGTGTTTTAGTTTATGTTGGTGTGTGTGTTATTTTATTTTGCACTAATTTTTTTGGTAATACAAATTTTATAGAAAACATTACAGTTATACAATGCTCAAGACAGTAAAAATCCTTTTGAAATGGATCCCACATTAATTGTGGACAAACTATTACTTTGCTTTTGCTTCAGACTTCCTATAAAACTTTCCTATTATTATCTTCCCCCCTCAGAATGATGAAAATCAGAGACTAGTGTGGCGCAGTTAAACGTAACATGAGATGAAAATCTATGCCGGTGATCCTGCCACAGCCCTTCGCTTCGAGTGGAGTTCCATTGAGAGCACTGTTATCCGTAACCCACCACATGATGATGTTGCCCAGGCCAAAAGCGCACTCTCAGATCACCAGAACAACCGCGCTGGGCCGGTGAAGCCAAGCAGAGCTCGAGCTGACCAGCCTCCATGCAACCGGTACCACCACGCTGCCTGTCATGTGGGCAATTATATCTATGTCTTTGGCGGGAAAGATCGCTACTCCCCCCTCAAGGATCTGTGGCGGCTGGACATAGGTAGGTGATGTGGAAGGTTTTCAAATAATCTATATTTCTGTCACTCTCATCCTGGATGGTCTAGGGTTTTTGTTAGTATTTTTTTCCCTTCTAGTTGCACATATATTGTACAAATGATTGCGGTTTGTTTGTTTTTACTTAAATTTTCGGAAAGTGTTTACTCCTGAATTTCTTCAATAGAAAAAGACAAATTATCTTTTGATTAAGAATCCACTTTTTTTAAAGTGTTGATATTGAATTTTTGTTTTTTGAGATGCAATGACAGTTTGTAAAGTTAACTTGAATGATACTGTCTGAATGTGAACTGCACACAGCAGAATAAATTCTAGAATTATTCATTCATGTAATTGGTTTCACAGCCACATGTCAGTGGGAGTCGCTGCTACCATGGGGGGTGGACCTTCCCCACCTCCAGGGCCACACTATGACAGCATATCAGGTAATAGGATTCTACATGTGAAAAACTGGTGATTGACACATTACTTCTTTTTTCTGTGATTTCTTAATTAGCATATTTATTTCGTTTTGAAGAGTTTTTCAACATGCAACCTGAATAGATTTGAAAACTAAAAAAACTAACATCAGTTTTACCCAGTTTCTCTTTCTCTGTCTGTCATGTTGATGAGTGTTTTTTGTTTTGTTTTTCATTGGGTTTTTTTTGTTTGTTTTTTTTTTACTTTTTTTTTCTTAAATCAGCCTCAATAGGTTTTGCTTAATTAAACAGTTTCCTCTTGTTAAAACTAACTAATTTTGTAAACAAAAGTAATAGCAATGTCTCCTCAGTGTTTGTTTACATGCATTTCTGAACGGTTATTGCGGAAGCTAGTGGCTGTTTGATCTTTCTTTAATATTGATTTGTCAACATGTTAAACTCATAGAGACTTAGGGCATGTTCCAGAAATATTTTATCTCAGCCATTTGACCGTGGATATTAACACTTTTCAAGTTAAATTAAAACTTGGTTAGGAATAAGACCATACCTGATATGCTGCAGATGATGGGTTGTTATTACGCTTCTTGTTTTTGTTTTGTTTTTTGGGTGATGAGCTTGTTGTTGTTTTTTTTTGTTCTTTTCAGAAAAGTTTTATTGCACTTTTCATTTATTTAATTAAAAAGCTACATTGCATAGGTATTCTTTTAAGTTTTGCCTTAATGTGATAAAAATTACTTTTTCTATTTTATCACCGGCTGTTCACTCAGTCCCAAATCCTAATATTTGGTGGATCATTCAGCGAGTCTGTGACTGGCGAGACTCCACTTTGGATACTAAGCACAGGTAAGTAGTCAAACTGTGCATGATCTTAGTAAAGTCATGGATCAAAATAGTTTAGATGAAACCTATGATTTGTTCCAAAATGTGACTTTGGTGATTTGTGATAGAGATATATATTTATATGTGCTTCAAAATATGTTTACGTGAACAACATTGTTTTTGTTTACGTTTTATTAGTTAAATGAATTAATTAATGGTGAATCATAGCCTTAAGATGGTAAAAAATGTGTGCATTTGAGCTTACACATTTGCTCTAGAATCTTAAATCATATTTTTATCCAAATCAAAGAGTATTTTTAAATTAGTGTGTTTTTTAGCTGACAAACTTTGATGTGTACAGTTGAACATTTAAAATTTTTTTTAAAGGTTTTACCATGTAGGTGATAGACATGAACTCTTAACAGCAGTAGTCTGCAATGTGATGGGTTCAAAAGAAGTTTTGGTACATCTTGTAAGATATTGTTTTGCTCTACCTGAGTCATGTACATTATGTTTTCTTTGGCTTGTTTTGGGGCAGTATTGAATTTTAGCTGTATAGTCAGTCCCATTGACTAGATTTAAAATAATAACAATTCAAGCCGAAAAAAAAAATTGTATGTGCATGCAATGGATGTTTTGATTGTTTTGAAGGTCAGAGTGTGACCTGATTCCAAATTGGGTTGGTTTTTTTTTGTCCCAAGCAAAGTGAAGTTTTCTTTAAGGGGGATCAAATCTGATTCAAAGTCTTAGACTAGTTTAGAGGGGAAAAAAACTTAATGTAGCACAGAGCAAAAGAATTATATGATACAAAATAAAACAAAAGACAAGAACAAAGCAACATGGCAGAAGGTTAAAGAAAGCTACACCATATCACCTAAACCAATATATTTTGTTAAATTGACCTTCTAGGGTCAATAAGTACAACAGTCCTTTAAATTTAGACCACAGATGAAGGTAGTTCTAAACTACTACAGTCCTATATATACTACAACAGTGTGATAGAATTAAACCCAGGACTATGGGGAGTAATACTTCCCTTAGCCTGGAGTCTAATTTCACAACACTGTTGTACTTACTACCCTATTTGTTTCCTGCTGCAGAGCTTCGGTGTATGCGTCGGTACCACCCTGATCCTCCAAGCTGCGCGCGCCCGACAGGCCGGCGAGAGCATTCATGCGTGGTCCACAGAAACAGCATGTACATCTATGGCGGATTCTTGGACAGCAGTGGGTCCACAGATGAATTTTGGGCTTTTAATGTTGGTGAGTGAATCTGTTCTCAGTAATCTCAACTCTTCTGATTTTTTTATTTTATTTTAATTTTGATATTTAAAAAAAAATATCCCTCTAGATAATAAAAAAAAGTGGAAGATGGATCAGACTTCTGATTTTATTTTCTCCAAGCAATTGGTCCAAATATAAGTTTTATCTTATTTTCAGTCAATTTACAGGTTTTCATTTTTCATAATTCTGTTGGAAGGTTAAAGTTCAGTTAAGGTCTAAACATTTATTTAATTTTTTTGTGATGTATTTCAATATATGTCACTTGAAATGTAAAAGCTCTGTGAAAAATCAAATTGGCAACACTGTAATGTTTAAAAGCTTCATTTAGTAGTTAAATTTGCCTTGCTGCTTGGGTGCTAAGAACATGAAGTAACAAAAAGATTTAGGTCAAACATCCCCTTAATTTCAATTCAAACGATAGTTGTTGTTGTAACATAGTTACGTAAAGTTGAGATAAAGTGTCTGTGATAAGGCGTCTCATCTCAAGTATATGCATCATTTAGTCACGGTAAATCCAAGAACACTATAAATCTACAAAGAAAGGTCACGGTAAATGTAAAAACACTAAATCTACAAAGAAAGATCTAAACTAACCCCATGCATAAAGAAGTGTTTAAAAGTAAATGCTCATTTATCCGTCGATATAGGATATAAATTTAGTTGTATGCATGATTGTTAAAACACTTCTTAGTTTTATTTAGAATCTGTCTAATTTATGTTTTAATAAAATTGATCAAGGGATGGTAAACAGTTTTATTTTATAGCTTACAAGCATAATTTCCATTATATATTTTAGAGGAGGAAGTGTGGAGATTGATACGTCAGCACAAACCAGGCAAACGGCACGGGCATGTAGCTGTGGCCATGGATGCTCACATGTGGATACATGGTGGCATGAAGGGACTCAAACACCTATCAGATTTATGGACATTTAATTTTTGTAAGTTAATATATAAAAACAATGACTTTTTGTTATGATAAATACAATATCATTTTAAAAAGGTGGATTTCACAGTAACTTATGCAGTGCTGTAAACACAGAAACATTTTGATGTATATATGAAAGTGGAGATATGTTTTTTATCAGTTGTTGTTTGTGGTTTTGTAGTTTGAAATGTTTCCAATTAATAATACATGTAGCTTTTGCAAATCAATATTTTGATAGGCCATACTTAAGGAAGGATCTTTTATTTTATAAATACATAATGCAAGTATTGTTTAGTGATCACTACTTTTGTGTAAAAGTGAAGAGTTTAGTTATATAAGTTTTGTGAGCAACGAATTTGTATCTTTTTAAAAAATGTGCAATTAAGGATATAAGTACATATAATCGTTTTATTCCTTTTGTTATCTTTGTTGGGGTGAAAGTGAAACATAGTGTTTTGAACAATTTAATATGAAACGCCTTCAAATTTTTTATGTTTATTTTCCTGCCAGCAATGTGCTCATGGAATTCTGTGAAGAGTCTTGGAGTTTCCCCAGCCCTTTCAAATCACACTGCTCATTTGGTATGTGCCCAAAACATGGAGATTTTTTAATGTACTTTAATGCAGCTTTGGCTTTAGACACAAAGAAAGTTAAGTAAGAAAAATTGGAGCCTTATAATTGTCACTTTGTCCTCGTTTAATCTGAATAATTGAGTTGAAAGCTATTTTCTTTTGGTTTTTATGCAGAAAAATAAGATGGGGCCTGCCTAGCCAATTATGCGAGATGGGTCATAGGCTAGAGAGACAGGACTCGACATTTACATGGAAAATGGAAAAAGAGTCAGGAATTTGAAAAAATGTCAATAAAATCCATACAATTTTTGGGGGGATAAAAAGTTTGGGTTAACACGAGTAATGTAAAAAAAATGATGGCCATTTTTTCTTCAAAGAAAGATATATTTCCGGGATTTCTGTGCCTAATGTGATTGTGATGTCATAGTTTTCTCGCACGTCTGCAAAATTCAGTCCCGTGAAAGTGACTTAGGACTTGTTTAATATAAAGGCTTTACTGCATAATATTTAATACATGCAATAGAAAGTACATATAGCTTTCTAACTTCGAAAACAAGCAGGTCTAGGCATAGGTCTATGCTAATCATGTATAAAATAAGGAGAATATGTGTTATGCTAAGCATCATCTAGATGATAGGTCTAAACTAGACTGTAGATTTAGATTTATACCAACGGACTGTTTCAGCATTGTTCCTCATTAGGCTTAATAAATAAAGATTAGATTTTAGAAACGATTCCGTTGTGCACTCACTGGGGTTTAGGTCCAACCTAGAACCCTTTTAGCTCTTAAATCGAAACCTAGATATAAAAAGACATTAGATCGATTTGAAGGATATTATTTCCGTTTGTTTTCTTTTTTCTGTGGGAGTGGCAGTAAGAGGAAGCCCTAATCTAGTCATATTCGAAATCCAAGAGCTATTTATATTTTTCTGGACTTTTTTTCTGCAACGTGTGAAAGACATGACTTATGCCTACAGCCTACTGAGTGTTATCTACAGGACTAAAAAGAAAACTCTTTGTAACCATGTATATTAGCATTTACAATAATGAAGGCCTACTGTTCTACATTAGTGTTGGTTTCAGAGTCATATTACTAGAGAAAGAAGGCAAATGCCGGAAATAACGCATGCGCAAAGCAGAATATTTCTGGGATCTCTCTGGCCTTGTTGGCTAGGTAGGCTCCGTTTGGGGTCTCGCTAGACTCTTTCTTTTAAAAATGAAAAAGTGAGGACTGCTATTAGAAAGGAATACTATTGAAAGCCCATGAGAGTATGTTTTGTTTCATTTTCTTTTCAGGTGAGAAATTATTTACTGCTTTTTGGAGGCACTTGTCAAAGCAAGCCAATGAACAGTGTATGGCTTTTTCAGTTTGGTATGTATATAATTCAGTGGTTGACATGATTTTTTTCTCAAATAGTCTTTAAAACGTTACAAATATCTGACGTTAATAATATTACACATGTATGTAGTATGCCTAAGAAAACTTAAATCTTTTAATGTCCGAGAGAAGTTGTTACAAATATTTTACACATCCGTTCTTACCAGTATTCTGACCATGGGCATCTCATATTGTGGTGGAAATTTGAAAAAACAGGACAAAGACAAATTAAACAAAATTATTAATAAAGCAGGCAGGGTGTTTGGGAAGATTTAGGATGCCGAGGGCCAGAACCAACAGATACAGAAATTCTTTTTTGCCTTGATCTATATCTTTAAAAAATTGAATAATTTATTAAAAAATGATTATTTACAACTTAGAAACGCCCTTTTAACGCAATTCTAATTGTACTTGACTAGAATACTTCTGTTTAATAGTATCTATGTTTATATTTAGTTATTCATGTTTGTACGTGTATTTTATGTACAGTTTATAACGTATACATATATTCTGTAACTGGAGCTGTGATATTATGATTTATATAGTATGTAAAATATTATTAATCTTTATGTCGAAATTCTACCTTTTGTTTATATTTCCTTATCGTTGTGAACTGTTAATTTCGTCTGTTGTATGAAGAGAGTGTGCTTTAATTCCCCCATAAAGGGGTGTTTTTGGTGATACAATCAAAGCGTTATAATTAATTATATCTTTAAAAAGAAAGAAAAAAGATTTTTAAGCAAAGTCACATGTGGTTAAATTGTGAACATAAGTTCACCTGAGATTGATAACAAATGGCATTGACTTGATTTTGACAAATTATTGTGATAAAATTTTTACTTTGTGAATGATTTTCAAAATTTGATCCTTCTCCAGATACTCTTTCGTGGAGACAAGTGACAGTCAATCAGAGTGATTGGTACCCTCCAATCTCCTTGCACTGCAGTGTTGCTCTAGGCAGTGCCGTTCAGGAAACAGGCACCTCCACCACCGACCGCACCCGCTCTGCTCCTCAACTGAGGAAACCAGACGTCAGAAAGGCTGGACAACTGCCAGCCAGGCCTTGGACCAGCCCAAGCCAAGATTCCAATGTGGCCTCCAAAGCATGGTCATTGACCAATGCCACAAAAATAACAAATGTGTTGCAGTTAGAGAACCTTCATGATTCACAGCCTGGGCTCATTGACAAAAACAACAACCCAAGTAAAGAGGACTTGACGTGTGAAGCAGAAACATCCTTCTTTTTTCCTGTGGGTTTACCTCAGCAGGAAGATAGGCCTTTGTCATCAGAACTTCTGGGTAGTGATAACAAAGGTTTTTGTAATGCAATGGTTAGCTCTGGTCCCTACAGCTCATGTATAGGCAAAGTTAGACCAGCGTCTCAGGAGCTGTGCTATGATAAGTTTCCCTTGCTGAAATCATTCCAGTCTGTGAGCTCAGATGTGACCTTAGGGGGCACTAATCTAACACTTACACTATCAGATGAGCAAGTGTACCAACACAATGCTTCTATGATGGATAAGTGTGTCGCTAGCAATTGCTCCCAGCAAACCATGGAAATGGATATGCCAGATCAGTTTGTCCCTTATAGTCTTAGAACTAGGAGCAGACAACAATATTCCTCACATGCAAAGACGCCAGGCGTTCAGTCGGCTTCATTAGGCAACAGGGCAGGTCTAATTGACAGATGTGATTTCATAAATCCACTGTACACCGGAACAACCTCCTCAGACAGTGATGATTCATGTAATGTTATATACAACCCAGCAGCCAAACAAGGTTTTTTTTATCCTTTTAAGGACTGTAAACGTTCAGCCTCGCTATCAGACATTTATGGTGCAGAAAATGTTCCCCCAAAGTATGATGACATTATTTTAGAAGATCTAGAAGGCTGTGACATTGCCGATTTGTTTTACAACATAGACATTGCATCTCCGTCCAGTTTATCGGCCTCACTAAATCACTTGGACAGCCAAAATGAGAACAATTCTAGATTGTCTGGTAAATTAAAACGGGCATACAAATTATCATGCAGTGATCTTAGAAATTCATCTCTCCAGTTGTCAAATGAAAGAAAAGCGTTGAAAAGTTCTTCTTTACATAATGTGTGCACTGAGAATATGGCATTCAAAAGTGACAAGGTGGTTGTACAATACGCCAAGGATTCTGAGCCTGGCAGGTATACAAAAAATGTTACATCGTCACACAGAGGCAAGCTGTCAGCAGCTTCTAAGTATCGCTGCAAGTACTACTCCTCCTCAAAACTGGATAGTCTTGTGTGCACTAGCAGTATTGCTACTCAGACAACAGAATCGCAATTTGACCTTGATATGATGTCAAATATGGTAGACAAATGTTCTACTTCTGTCCACAAAGATCAAAAGCAATCTATGTTCAATGAAAGGACATTGGCTGCTGACCCAGCAATTCATGCTTGTCCAAGCTCTAAAAAGTCATCTGGAGAATCAAACTCTCTAAGTAAAGACTGCCATTTGTGTGTACTGGTCATTGGTGGTCAGACTGACTCTCCAAGTTTCGTTTCAGAGCCACTCAAGCTATGGCGATGTTTGCTGTTGTGATAATCCAGCCTTGTGATGTACAATCAGTTCCCCGAGTGTCCTTTTTTAAGAAAAAAATGTCGTTACCATCATACATCTTTGAATTGCAGGCATATCTTTATTAAGAGGTTTTGATAAAATAATATGTAGAACTAAGACTTAAACCATTCAATAACACTCACAGTAACTTTTCTTTTCACTCATATGCATCGAGTAAGAGACATTAATTTTTACTCACCTTGTAACTGAATCATGAAATAATATTTAAAACAAAGATTTTAAGTGTTCATTAACACTTACTTTTTTTCTTTACTGATTATAAGCATTGAGCAAAAGACATTAATTTTTACTCACCCTGTAACTGGTACTCCAACATGAAAGTTAGCTTGATATGCCACTGCGTATTACCTATATCTTAAGGAATTATACTCTCTGTAATATACACGTTCCCATTAACTACGTTACTACAATATGTGGGCTTAAATGTACAAAGCACTTAAAAGTTAAAATATATTTACTTGATTCGCCAGTCATAAAATGGACATACTGACTTTTATTTCACTTCTAGAAGCTAGTCGATGTGTTTATCTCGAAAATATTAGAAAACACCTTACAACTGTTCTTCTAGATAGGTTTTTACTACTGTAATGAGCACAGGAACAAAAAAATTTGTATTCAGTTTTCACTACTTGCATTACATGGTCCAATTTAAAAAATCTGCTGCAATTTGTGCCTTGAACAACAAGCAATACTAAGAGTGAACAAGTACAATTATTTGGACATTAAATTTTCATGTCAAAAATCCAATGCAGGCTAATTTTTCTTTTTCAGGGACACTTTAATAATTTATGTAAAAATAATTTTCAGTGAAACTAGGGAAGATTTCTCAAAGGAGTGATACAATCAAAGCTGTTTTTCGCTATTTATTATACAATTTCAACTTCATGTAAAAATAAAATTTAGTGTAAATTTAACAAGAAATTTCCACTTAACAGTGTAAGTCACTCAAACAGAAATGTCCAAGTGCATCATTTTTTTTTATTTGTGACAGTCTTAACTGGCAAGCAACCAAAAAATATGCATATGTTGTGAAGATTGGCCTTGACAATTTGCATGCATTTACATACTCAGAAATTCAAAGTTATAAAAGCCCGTATGAAAAGTTTAAATTAATTCAAAATAGTATATTTTTTCAAATCAGTGTCTGTGATATCACTGATCCCTGAGGACTGCAATGTGGTTTTTACATTGCCCTAGATCAATAGTTATGTGCAGCACAAGTTAAAATGGTAAATGTTTTGAAATAGTTAAAATAATCATGTTGAAATTCCCCTAATCTCTTCTTATATATGAAGAATATTTGTATAAGCCCTGGTTTTTTTGTGTTTTTTTTTTAAATGAGAACTTCATATTTATTTTTGTTCAATAAAATGTTAATCTAAACTCCACGCTCCTTACTCTCTAGGTAAACTCAATATAGTTACTAGGTCTATAGATAATAATATACATACATGTTTTTTAATTAAAACTGTCTTAGGAGTCAGAAGGTGACATATTCAGCCGTGCAGACCTAGCCTCTAAAACTAGTGGGATAAGCCATCAACTGTACTATATCAAAGTATTTAAATTGCTTGGTTGCTATGAGGATTTTTAGCATAATGTCATGCCTATCTCTGAAAGAAAATCGTTAACTTGATATTACTTACATGTATTTGTGAGTAACAATATCTAAAATCTTTTGAAATAATTAAGCTGTTGACATGCATTATGCATAGTTTAATGCCGTATAAGTTTTGAGTGTTCATATCCTTTTGTATTTTTCATACAAAAGCACTACTACTTGCTAATTTTTTAAGAATAATTTGTTGTTTAACCTTGGTCTATTAAGTTATTGTGATATTTGAACAAAATATGAGGATTCAAAATCTGTGGTGTTTAAGCTGTTAAAAATTGTCCAGAAAATGTGAAACTGAATTGCATATATTGCAGTTGAATTTATTTATATAATATATATATATTGCAGCCTTATTTATTCTATGAATTGAACATATCTATATTTTATTTTATTTTTTCAATTTGTTGAATTAAAGGAGATGATGGACTAAGACGGTTAGGACATGACACCTCCAAGTGAGAAAGGGGTGGGGGTGGGGGATGGAGCTGCGTTAATAGAGTGACTAGTTCGACCCCACAGGCAAGGATCTCGCCGGTGGGTCCTGTATGTCGCATCTCGCAGGGGCTTTGTGTCCTCCTGACCAGAGCTCAGTCAGTTACCCACGACCTCGCTGTCAGGTCACCCATGCAGCACGACGTGGACGTTGAGTTGACTTGAGTGTTTTATGCCATTAAATATGCATGGACTGACAGCTGCCGCACATATTTACCAGAGAGAAACTGGAAGTTGCGCATTAACAATCCATAATGCCCAAAAAAATATTTTTTGTAAGCTTGTTATAATATGCTGCAATTTACATGTATCGAATTTAAGTATTATATTCATAATTTTCATTATTATTGTTTCATCATTATTTCTTCATTTAAAATAAAATGTTAAGTTACTTCTTTTAAATGACATGAAATGTGCAGTCAATTTTTTTAATTTTATATCTCCAAAATAATTTGGCACAACCTTTTGGGCCTTTGTTTACACAGCCAAAAAGCTTGCCCTTAGAAATTTTTTTAATTTATTCTTTTGCTTTGTTAGATTTGTTGTTTCTGTTTTTTCCAGTTTTGGTGGGGTTTTTTTGGTTTTGGTTTGTTTTGTGGCTAATAATCATAAATAATCCAGTCATTATCTTTTTCTATACAAGTAAGAAAAAGAAATCAGAAATCGTGAAAAAAATAAAACATACTTTAATCAGTTATTTCCATTATCGTTTTCTTTAATTGTTACAAAATTCAACAGTTATAAAATACCTCTTTCACATCTATTTTTCGACACATTTACAATGCAATATGAATTGCGATCACAGATTCAAAGTCTTGTCTTCATGTGAAAGATTGTGTCGTAAAAGAGTCATTACATATATTGCATTTTAGAGCAAATAAAATAAGAAGGGAATGTAGAAAATCACTTAACATACTAGGTACTGTATAAATTATTTGTCATTAAAAAATGTATGCTTAGAAAACATTTTGACAGATTTAAGTAAAAAATAAAAAATACACTTCCAGGTATAAGAACGTTTGCTTGGCTCTTTTCCTTTACCATAATTGCATGACGACATTCAAATATTTATATAGATCATCTTTGGCTACAACTTTATTTATAAGCATCATCAAAGCATATTTTGCTTGTTGAATTTCATCATCAACACTGCTAAATTCCAATTCATATTCAGCCTTAAAAGTTTTACTTCTATATTTCATGACAAATTTGCTAAAGCAATTGTGGGGGGATGGTATTTTTACATATTTACTTTTTTTTATACATTTCAACATTGTTTTTTATATTTAATAGAGAAATGAACTATTATTATCCAGTATCTGTAATGACAATATCACTGTATATTAAAGAAGGCAATCAAAATATTTGTAGAAGAATCTAAATATGATGAAAGATGAAATTCGATAAAATATCCTCCACATGTCCTGAGTACTGAAAATAGTTTTTTTTTTTTTTTGGTTTTATATACTTGAGATCTTGTTGAATTATTTAATATTTGCATCCTACAGTGTTTGTTGTGTACACGAACAATTACATTCTTTTTACACATAAACTTTCTGGTTTACACAATCAGACAATTTTAAGCATAATTTTTTATCATTCCTATTGCTCAAATATTATACATGTATACGTTTAGATTTTTCTAAATTTTTAGAAACAGACCAATGATGTTTTAGATAGATATTACTTATCATTATAATGATGGAATATATCATGTTTTATGTTTTTTAAGTATACAAGTTAATGTTTTGACATAAGTTAGGTCTTTATATAACATTTTAATGAGGACGTGTAAGAAGTACTTGTATTATGTTATTACCTTACTCCGTTATATCTTAATGTCATATTTTATTATAGAAGTCTTTATTAATTTAAAGAGAAATTTAAGTTCCAAGAAAAAGCAGCATGTCATTTTAGACTTCTTTTTTTTATACTCATACATTTTGTTGAGTAAAGTACTTCAATTCATTATCTTTTCTCTTTATTGGACTCAGTTTACTTATACCGGATAAATTCATTTATATATTATATTGATTACAAGTTGTTTAATAAAAAGACTTGTTTCCCCAAATTGCTAAGGCTTTATTTTTGCTCTCTGTCAAACTGTTCAATAGTTTTAAAAAGTTCAGCACATCCTTTAAACGAATGTTGTGTCACCCTCAAAGCAGGATTTTGGATGAGTGGGGTCTTAAGTGGTGGGTACTGAAATTTAGATCCACTAGTGATATTCATGTGATAGTTTTGTTTAAGAGCCCTTATATACTTAAAATATTTCACAATAGAACACCCCCTTTTCTTTTCTTTTTTTTTTTTTTTTTTAATCTCTCTTTTCTTAGTCCAAACATAGTGCAGATATCTGTATTTTGAATGCTGTTTTTAACTTTTTATATCTTCTTTTTTCTGTGCTAATATTTGTCATTGACTGTGACAGTTGGAAGACTGATGAAACTCCAATTTTTTCCAAATTTCTTTTTTTTTACCATAACTCTACTCGATCACCTACTGTCTTCTGACATTACCACACCAATGTAATGAGAATTTTACTCCTAAAGTTTTGAAATCATTATTTTCATCACAGAATGCATTGCTATAATCGGTTTTTGAAGCAGACTTAAAATTATTTCTACATGTGAGTTTCAAATGACTGTTTTTGATGGCACAGCTTTGAATGTCTTTTTCTTTATATCCCCAGGAAAAAAAAAAAAAGAAAAATGAAAAGTCCCTTTATGTGCGTTATTTATGGTTCTGACTAATAATATTTTTAGGATAGGACTGTGGCTTAAACAATTTGAACTAGAAATTGACTTGAAACAAGTTCAGGTTGTAATTGTATTGAAAACCAATATATCAACTTTTTGGATTGCCTGTTCGTTCATATGTCACTGCAGATACAGTGCAGTCTGATCAATTAAATCTTGCATGAAAAACCATTACTTTTTAAATAAACAAAAAAGGGAAATACAGTGGACTTCGGATATAGCCAAGTAAGTGGGCCAGCTCCAAAACTTCGTTATGTCCGAGGTTTCGTTACTGGCAAGGTCGGAATAAACAAAACAAACTTGACTCTCTAGGAGTTTAATTTATAATCGTTTTAAAAAGTTTTTTGCTGTCTTTCTCAATTATTGAAAGTTTTAAAACAGCTTCCCCGTTTCCCAAAGTGTTTCATTTCCTCCATTAGCTGAAAAAAAACGTGTCAGTGTCCAATGAATAAGAATTGGCGTTAATCTTGAGTTTGAGTGAAGTTTTCAAAAGGAGCTGATGCTGTTCGAGCATGTGAGACTGGGAGTAGACTCAACTGAGATTATAAAAATTAAAATATCTTTGACCGTCGGTACTTTATACCTTCGTTTAATTACATACATATGTGTCCGAGTTTTGTCAATCTCACACTTGTCAATCATGAGCACAACCGAACTGAAAATAATCCCAAGTAAGTGGGCAATTCCAACCTTTACCAAGATAAATGTACCAAGAGCCAATAACGGATCTTTTAGGCCTATGTGTTTGTGTTTGTGGCGTTCTGATCTGACAAGTAAAATTAACAAACAACAAAGTGTTACCGCGAATGAAGGTGGGGAGAGAGGAGGTGTGAGAGAAACTAATCAATATGTTAAAATAAACATAACCATTCATTGCCTCTACCCCTTCTACGTGAAAACCACACAAAGCAATCTTTGATCTCTATCACTCTTAGGAACCAAGAGTAGTGATGCATGCAACAATAAACCTAGCCCTGTCAGGCTGTCTCGCCACACTCGATACGATGTAACATCTTTTTTCCTCCGCCCCCTCCCTCCCTCTCTCTCTCTCTCTCTCTCTCTCTCTCTCTCTCTCTCTCTCTCTCTCTCTCTCTAGGCTTTATATAAGGGGGAAAACCGTTCCTAAGATAGTCTTCGTTACGGCCAAGGTTTCGTTGAGTCTGATGTTGCTATATGCGAGGTTCATTGTAGCGGGATTTTAAAAATTTGGTCAGTTCTGTATTGAGTGATATAAGGCATGATGCATGTCAGATTTATGTGTAGACAAATGTATTGTTTCATCAAATTATGTTTATAATAAATAGCAAGAAATAAAACAATAATTGTTTGTGATCAAAGAAAAACCTTTTACTTGAATGCCACTATATATCTCAACCCAAAACTGTAACGCACTTGGAAAGAAAGAAAAGATATACAAACGGGTTTAATTGCATCTACATTATTTATTTCACATGATCGATACAATGTTAATCGTTTCACCAATTTAAATTTTAATAAAAGCACGAGTAGTTGAGTTGGTTAACAACCAACAACAGCACTATATAGGTTTAAATTTTAATAAAAGCACGAGTAGTTGAGTTGGTTTAACGACCAACAACAGCACTATATAGGCTACATTGTAGACGGGTCCCAAGATTGACGTTTGACAATTTTATATGCTGCCACACACGAGCAAGGCGGGGATAACATGACTCGTGTCTCAGCTGGTGACATTAAACTGACACTGACCCAACCAGTAGGGAGCAAAATCGCCAAGGCTCGAACCACGGACCTCCTTGATGAAAAAGTGTTGTAATTCTTTTAGGTCTGGTGAATGCAAATTCGCATTCCCTTAAAAATGTAAACATCTGGTATTATCAAAATTGCCCATATTTTTGTCTTGTCATGTCCTTATTGTACATCTTTCACCTAGAATCTTAACCTCCAATGCTTACTCAGAATGCAGATCAATGGCATGATTGTTCAACATGTTCAGCATGAACATTTTTGGCAAAACACATTCTCATTCTATCAGTTTTTGTTCTAAAATGAATGAATCAAAAATTACAGTGTGTCACAAAAAAATTAACACATTTAATAAATAACATTGTACATGTCACTTTAGGATTTAAAAGCCCCATGTAAGAAAAAAGCCAACATATCAACATTAAATTTGAGGAAAATCACTAAATACTAGAATCCTTCAGTATATTCTGGATGAGTTAGATCATCCTAGCTGATCCCTGACCCGCGCTTTTTTTCTTTATAGAGTTGCAGATGGGGCAATGAGTCTGTGGATGGAAGAAAAAAAACCTGCATTATTTTATCTATTGATGCACAGCAACAATACAAACAGATTGTTGTAAATTACAAAAGATTGTGTATATATTTAATCCAACCATCACTATGTGGCACTCCAATGAATGTATACAAAAGCCTTCTCTTTAGTGTATGCCTTTTAAGTGCACAGTCGATTTAAATATGCCCTTTCATGGTCTGGGAGATTATTTATAACCTCTTAAATTTACTTCTCTCAAACCTACTATCTCTACATGCTGTTACCCCAAAAAGCGAGTGTTTACACACAGACACTGAAACAAGCAAATTGTTGATCATATTAACTAAAGGCAGCTGTTTAAAAATGGAAAGAACTACGGAAAATCCGTGGATTCACGGATGAGTGGTAGCCCTGATAAAGCTCATGAAATTTTGAAACGTTACTGAATTATGGACCTCTAAAGGAAAGAAATGTTATTTAAACACACTTTCAAACCTTTGTTCAAATACTTACAATATAAGATGGTAGACAATCTTCATGAAAGGCATGGCGGCAGTGAAAGACTGTGAGATTGCTGGCATAACGCAAATCTGTTTTAAAAAATATAATGCATTACTGTTTGAAGAGATATAATTATACTGTAGTTCACACACCAAAATAATCTTATAAGGTAAAGAGAATACCAGATTTTATAATTTCATATTTCTTTTGAGGTGAAATAAAAACAATTTTTTATAAAGGTTTGTTTCACTTTATACCATGAAACTTTACAAGTAAATCTGTTTATAGACTTGATAAACAGGCACCTCCCATACCTTGAAAGAGTTTCAGGTCTTTTTTCAAACTAAAGACACAGGAGGTCCATGGTTCAAGCCCTTGCGATTTCGCCTCCTACTGGTTGAATCAGTGTCAGTCTAATGTGACCGGCTGAGACAGGAGTCATGATATCCCCGCATTGTCTTGTATAAGGCAGGACATAAAATTTTGAGACGTCATTCTCGGGGTCCATCCACAATATAGCCTATATAGTGCTTATGTTGGATGTTTAACCAACTTAACTACTCAACTGTAAAGTGTACAAGTGTTTTTGGGCATGTCATTTATAATTTCCCCTCGAGTGATTAATGAAGGATTATCTAATCTTATCTTATCTGATCTTACCATTTACAGTTAACCTTTGATTGCAAACTGGACACAACTGGCTACCTGGGAAATGTAAATAAACATTTTTTAAATGCTTTAAAAATTGAAACAACAATACATAAAAGATGATTGGATACAACAAATAGTACACAGAAATGAAACCTCGGTTGTTTTGAGTAGGTTTGAAGAAAAAAGCTGAAAACCATACAAAAGCTGAGAAGTCATACAATATTAATTTCAAAAGAATGAAACAAAAATATGAAAGAAATGGTAAAAAAAATTATTGATTTTATTCTGATTTTTTCTTTTAACCAGAATAAATGTGATAGTTACAGATTATGCGGTATGCTCATGTTTTATTGAGAAAAAGAATTTTGTTGCAATAGTATTATACAAATATGGGCAAATGAAAAGGTCTCAAGTTTAACACATACCATCAACAAAAACTCCTCTTTTTTGTGTCCTCACTAGTCTGTCCATCAAGTTGAAACTGTCAGAGACCAAAATTTTGCGACAGCCATCTCGAAGTGACAACTGGAAAAAAAAAAAAAAGCATTTGAAAGATAATTCCTGCTGTATTTCTATAAGAATTTTTTTAGTTATTTAGAAACTTTACTAGAAAAGATGAAACAAACAGATTTGTCACAAAGTAAAGCAAGAGCTTAGATTCAGCAGAAGAGTTTGGTTAGATAAATCAACCTGAAGAAAAGAACTAGGACCAGTAGGAGACCATTAAACCGCTTGGCCAAGAAAATGGAATAATAACTTCAAGCATAGAAATTGAAAATGTTTCATAAATGTAAAATTAGTGAATTAATTATCTATATCTTTATTTTTTATATAAACGTTAAACTAATACAAATTTTTGTTTCTTTACCTGTAGGTTGTAATCTTGGAGTATTTTTACTAGAGAGTCACGTAACCCTGGTATTTCCATGCCTTTTTGTATGCGACTGATGACTATGATGGGATCAATATGTGCTCCAACATTTCTCAGTAGAGCTGTGATAAAATCTAAGAAAGATCAAATATAAAAATGCACCATCAATAACAGACTAAATATTATGTTTATGCATGTCACTCAAAGCGGCTTTTTTTAAAATTTAAATATAATCAAGTAGATTTATCAAATTATTGACTACAAATAAGTAATTGTTTAAGTTATTCAGGAATCTAAAAAATTACATTGAGGTAATAGAATTTATCTGTACTGAAAACATTTTTGTTTTCTCTTCGGTGTAGAATAAACTTCATTTTTTAAAACTTCTGTCTAGTTTTGTTAACCCACTACTGATGTAATGAAGAAAACAGTTTTTGAATGAAAGATTTAATTCATTCTAATCTAGAAATAAGCACATGACAACAACACCATAGAGAATCTCATAAGATTCAAATTCAAAGCAATATATCTTTCCCTTCCATGTAAAAGCTACCAAACGCAAAATATCTTCAATATTGCTGCTTAATGTAGCATGCTTTCAGAACCAGACAAACATTACCAGTAAAAATAGGTATTATGCATCAGAAATATAACTTTCATACGACCAAAGAGCTGAACTGACTTGGTTTGTCCATGGCGTAGTCTACAAGGTTTCCCCAGAGCTCCTGGTCTGCTTGCTCCATGCAGAACTGGATAGCATGCTCCACGTCTTGCAGACGCTCCATGATCAGCTTCAAGGCCTGTGTGAGGTTGCCCATGCGACCTGGAGTGTAAGTGTAAGAACAAAGTTTCAGCTTCCACTCATTGTCATGTAGATTTGCTTACACCTACTGAGATAATGTCATGACTTGTAAGAGGTGCCTCATCGCTGGTTTAAGTAAATTAAGAGAGAAATTGTTTGACGCCCCTCAGATTTGAAACTTTGTTGAAATAATAAAATTGGATGAATAACTGATGAAAACCATTGTTAAAAAGTAATGTCTTGTTCAGGTTAAGTTTTCCGTTCAGCAACAAAAATATGAAGTTAATGTTCATTGTATCAAAATCTCTGTGCGTTAAAAAAAAAATATGAGACATTTGTAAAACCAAAGGTAGGAACAGGCTAAATTTTCTCATAATTTCTGGACAGTTTATACCACTCTTTAAGCAAAATAATGGGCTAAGTCTAAATCTCAAATAAGTAGACCTTATATTACACAGTATGGAGCAATCTTGTATCTTTTGAGATAATGGTCACATTTAGAAACTGGGTAAGGTAAAAAATGCTTTGGTTTGAAAAAATTTTTTTTTTATTTCATTGGGCTTTTCTAAAACGGGTTCTTAAACTTTATGTGAGGCAAACAGAGGGTTTGTAGAGGGCTAAATTATTTAAAGAGATTAAAATATGTTTCAAAGGGGTAGCGGTTTTGAAGACGGAGTGGGTTTGGAAACAGAGAGTTCTTAGGAGGAGACCACTGTAATTCTGTATTTTCTTTCCTTTTAACAGATGGGATCTTTTTTCATTGAATTTTTCATCACATAAACTATTTCTTGTTTTCTATTTCACTACATTTTCCTTTTTTTTATCTTACAGTATAACAGTAATAACAAAATATGGATTTTTCTAAACCTGTATTACATTCTGAAGCAGACAAGTGTGGGTTTGAGTGAATAGATTCTATTTTCTATCATGTTTGCATTGATCAATTTCTTCTTGAGTATTTTTCCTCCCTTTACTTTGCTAGTATATCCTTCTGCTCTATTTGCTTTTGAAAAAGCTATTTTCTTGGTTTATGTGATATTTTGTCTTTCCTGGAAATGTATTCTCAACAAGGGGAAACCTCACCTAGTAGAAACACCTGCTCCTGGATGTAGTCACGCACTTGGCACTCTTCCCAGGCTGCTTGTAGAGGATAGAATTCACTGCGGCGCAGAAATGGGAGCAACTTGGGCCTGTCGAACTCGGCATAGAGCTTCACCAGTCCGGCCATGATACTCCTGCGTGCCTTGCAGATCTCTCTGCACTAAACTGTCCAAGTACTAGGCAAAGAAATCAGAAAGAATTGACTGAGTGGTGAACACAAACTGAGATAATCTTCAACAAATGGAATTAAATATATCTTTTGCTCTCTACAATAATTCTTTTTTAACTCCCGACTCATTTTCTTTATTATAAGCTTATTTTTCATCGGATAGAATTATTTGATGACATATTCTAAAAGATTAAAAGTAATTGGTGACTTGCTGTACACATGACATTCAATGTGACTATACACAATGTCTAATTTTGATTGAAAGAAAAACAAGAGGTAGAGAAAATTAAAATAAAGTCCATTGAAAATGACTAAAATAATAATATATTAAGTTGTTTCCGAATTTTATTTCTTGAAGATTCAAATATAACAAAGCAAAGTGGTATCATAAAAAGGAGTATAGAGGGACAAAAGCTTACCACATATAAAAATCTTTGTGATTTGCTCAACTGCTGCACAACTTTGCTGATCTGAATTGAATTGATACCAAAAAAGCAGACACACGTAAGTATGTGATGGTAGAATGTCATGAAGGCAAAATAGGGATGGAGATTGTGTGTGGAGGGGGAGCAAGTTACGTGCATTGTCAAGATCTAATTTTAGTTGGCATAGACGAAAAAAAACAGCAATATTAACAACATTCTGTAAAAAAAATATATCATGAATAAAAAAAATAGCAATCGATCGTCTAGATTGGGTGCAAGACACAGGGAGTGGGATCATTCTTTTTGAATATTCATTCAAATTTTTTAAGTTAGTATTAATCTTTGTTCTTCTTCATGTGGAAATCATCTAAATTAAAAACATTTTACTTCTTAAATATTTGATTTGAATGATTAAAATTCGGAAAAATGAAACTTGACTAAAGAAGTATACATTTATTCAGTGGTTACTGAAATTTAGTTTCCTGGTTTACAGAATAAGCAAAATTGAACGGATAGTGGAAAAAATGCTCTCTAGTATAAAACTTACAGGCACTGTATCATTGTTGTCCAGCAACATCTTTACTGTACGTGCTTGATCCAGGTCCATTAGTTGAATAATCTTGTCACTTATTTTGTCATACAAAAGGTGTGTGTGAATCAGTTGGAACACATCCTCATGTTTGAGTCTGAGAAAAAAAAATATGAATCTCTATGAGGGGAAACTTGACTTGGAGATGTGATAACAAACCAAACATGGTTACACAAATTTAATACATAATTTTGAAAAAACAAAGCATTTAATTTATATCGAATAGCTACATAAAAATAAAGCATAGTTCATTAATTCTTTTTAATTAACAGGACTCCACACCAAATAAAATTTTTATGAATTACGCAAGCATAGGATTCTATAAACAGTAACAAATAAAGCAAAAATGTTGAAGGTGATAAATATAACATTATTTTGAAAGCTGGAAAAAGAGGATGACACGAAAAATTACCTGATGCCTTTAAAATCAAATTTTCAAATGTTAGGAGTGTTTATGTTGCACATTGGTTTTATCTGTTAAGATGTCATTTAAAGGTTTCTTTGAAAAAATTACCAGTATGCGTTTGGTAGAGGTAATGTGTTTATGAATTTTGTACTGTAAAACTTTACTTTGTTTTTTCAATGTGTGCTTTTGTTGAAAAATGAATAGCTTTTTATATGTTAGCTATGTTTATCTTTAAAGTTTAAATGTAGCTAATTTCTATCTCAACTATCAAAATGGTATGCAGTGTCAACAATGTTCACACACATCTAGTGCTGTGCAAGGAGAAAATGAACTATATCGTAAGGGAGACTAAGTGCCAAACGCTGTGAAAAATGTGGACTGAGTAATCCAATGAAAGTGACTGTGACTGTTTTCAAGGTTAGCATGATGCTTTAAACACATAAGTAGGCTACAAAGATAGTGAAGATGACTACAAAACTTTATTATGATTTTTATTGGTATTTACTTATTTGCTAAACTGCAACAAAAGTATATGAATCAAAAGTTTACAGTGGACAATTCTTTCAAAATCTTTCAAAATATGTTGCTTTAGACTTACCTGAGGTAGATGTCAAGGGCTTTGTCATAAGCCTTTTGATGTGCATACCTAATAATACAAAATAAAAATAAAAAATAAAAAGAAATGAAATTGACATTACTTGCTTTGTGCCAAAGAAATTTGTCAGATACAGAAATAAAATGAAATCATGAGCAAACATATAATTTTAAGATATTTGTTGTATGGTTAAACAATGCCAATAAAATTCAGAATGAAGAAAATACTTCATATTGTGTGGCAGGAAATGAATAAATACTTTTGTAGCTATTTTAAATATTTTCAAAATTGACAAACAAAAAATAAAGATATTGAGTAGAAGAGACTATAGATGTTTAATTTTCTTTGTTCATTTCCAACATACTTTGTCTAACTCTTTTTACGTTTAAAATAAAAGGTGCCCAGATAAAAATAAAAAAAAACAAAAAACAATTCTAAATATTGATACATTCTCGATTCTAGTTTATCATTTTTGATAGATTGTAAGATGACCATGATAAATATATTTAAAACAAATTGAAACCATATGAAAGAATTTAAAAAAAAAACAATTCATATTCAAAATATTGAAAAGTTGGGCTCACAGCTGTCCCAGACTTTGTAACAGGAGTTCTGGCTTCTTTTCTCTGTCTAGACGACCAAGAATGGCGTTTATGATGGATTCATTGTCGTAAAGATCCGAGGGCCACTCCTTCACTAGTTGGTAGAATCTCTAAACATGAACATAATTAAAAGGATTAATGGGAAGGTGCAGGTATGAAATGAGTATTACTTTTCAAACCATATACTTTGATGAGAATGTTACTTATTAAAGTCTACAAAATATGAATAATAGACTCTCTCTCAGATTTATCTTTAGACACTTAGGCCCTATATATTACAGACCCTTAAAAAGGCTCATGACTAAAATTATACATTATTATTGGCAATAAGAAACAATGAAAAAGAGATGACCATGAAAACTCTCTCTCAGATTTATCTTTAGATAATTATATATTACATATTCTTAAAAAGGCTCATAAGTAAAATTACATATTATTATTGGCAATAAGAAGCAATGAAAAAGAGATGACCATGAAGACTTAATGTAATGTCAAATAGAGAATGTTTTTCGGATAACAGAGAAATCATAATTACTTGACAATCTGTTGTCAAGAACTCATTGAGAACCATCTCATAAATTGCTCTCTCCAACCGTGGCTCTGATCTAGGGATGTAAGGAGCTATGGCCTGTTTTAAAATAAAGTAGAAAGACATTTGATACCAACAGCATTTTGTATAACATATATCTTACTAACAAGCTAGAATTAAAAAGTGAAATCCAGAGAAGACTTTTATTTCAATTTTTATTATAAATTTGTTAATTTGTTGAACAAACATAAGAAAGAATTACAGAATTAATTATGGAAGAAGAAAAAAAAATCTTGTTGTTTCAATGTTTTGGATTTTTGTTGTTGTTTTTTTCATAGCGTTCAAGAAAGCAAACGACATTTCAAACGAGTTATAACTTTTACCATGAAAAGGTAATTCTGAATATTTTTCTCCTCTGAATAAAATGTATTACCTATTTTTCCACTTTTAGCAAACCTGAGAGAAGGGTTAAGAGTTAAATCAAAATGTATACTTGACCAATTGGTTCATTCATTGATACTTTAAGCACATCATGTTATCCAAGCTTATTGGGTACTGTGTGAGTAAGCAAAAACAAAAATGGAATGATCCTGAGGCAGGTAGCGTTGGTGATTACACCCCTCCACACTTCCAAATCCTTTGTGTCATAAAGCCATTTTGTTAGAGATTCATTGTTTTCCCCTGACGAGCAATAACCTTTTAACTAAATAACAAATACATTTCACTGAATTTATTAAAGCAAGTAAATTTCTACACAGGCAAAAAATTCTCCTGACCTTTAGTTGATGTATCTTGGCAAATTTGTATATCTCCTCTTCCCAGGAATCCTTTTTCTTGCCAAGAATTTTGACACACAAATGCCCTGCATCATCATAGTAACCTCCCTCCAATAAATAGTTCAGGTACGCTTTACCAATAGCCTGTTAGGAGAATGGTATACAAAGTAAACTCAGACTAAAAACTCTCTGAACACAGATATTTGACCTGGCAGTTAAAATTTTCAAGAATTTAAAAACTGCATTGGCTTTACATTAAAAAAAAAAAAAAAGCTTATGACAACTAAGTAAGATATCCAGGACTTGTGCTGTCAGATTGTACTGACACCAACCCAACCAGCAGGGAAAAAGCTGACTCAGACAAGGCATTAACTTTCAATTTGCTTTCATGCATTTTGTGTTATTAAAATTTGGCTACAGAAAGACAGATAACATGTCAGTTCATTTTATTAGTTTTATTTTTTTGGTCAAAGGAAAATTGATGTAATAATATTCATACTTTACCAAGCTATTTAAAAAGAATGAAAAACTTACTGAATAGCTATGAGTTTTTAATTCCTTGCTGTGTTCTGAAGCTGCTGCCATGGCTTCCTAGAAAGAGAGAAGGAAAAAAATTACAAAAGATATGATCATTTTGAAAAAATGTTGAGTTTAAAAAATGTAGCACTATAAATATATGCATTATGGTTAGAGGGAGAAATCTATTTCATCAAATTTAGAGATAGAGATAGAGAGAGAGAGAGAGAGAGAGAGAGAGAGAGAGAGAGAGAGAGAGAGAGACAGACAGACAGACAGACAGACAGACAGACAGACAGAGAGGGAGACAGACAGACAGATACAGAGAGAGAGAGAGGGAGAGACAGACAGACAGACAGACAGAGAATATGATAATAGAATGTGAATTTGTAAGATAGTAAATGAGGAAAGAAATATACCACAAATGAGGGGGAGAAAATGGTGAATAATACAGGCATGTGTATCATATTTACTTCATAGCGATCATGCTCCATCAACCAGGTTATATGATCATCTTGGTCTCTGAGTCGAGCAACCACCACATCTTTAGGGCTTACAATGAAGTACAGGTTTTCTTCTGCAATGCACTCTGAAAGTAACAAAACTCATATTGTAATCTAAATGATCAGGGGGAAATTATGATAGATAGCATTGGGAATATAACATGAGTGTCTCTGGTTGGAGAGAGATTTATTGTCTACAACTTTCCTAAGCAAGCTCCTTATAGCATCAGATATAATAATAAATGGAAAAGGGTTTTTTTTATGCTTTAGCTTGAACAAAACAGTAAAGCAGAGTGCAAATGGATTTAAAAAAATGCTTCTAGGTCTAGATATATGAAATAATGAAACATTTCAATTTGAAGTAGATAAAAACCATCAAAATCATAATTTGTCTTAAAATGTTCATACCAAGATGGTAATCATTGCATCTGTATTCTTCAAAGCCCCTAATAGACAGAGCATCATTGGATATTTCTTCAAAATGTTTCATATGGGGTTCTAAAATTTGAAGGTGTGGTCTGTTGGCAGTAAGACGGCCTTTCTGTTGAAAGGAGAAAAAAAAATAGAGATTGGATAAAATACTCTTTTCTCACAACAAAAAGGTATGTTGACATTCTAGACTTCACAAAAATATTTGGCCTAACTACTTTTTTGGAACATTATTAAATTTATTTCAACTCAAAAAGAACTTTTTAAAGATTTTTTTATAAAGCTGTGATTTTTTTAACCTTCAATATTTTACTGTTTTGAGAATATGACTAAAATAATGAAATTCAGAAGTAGTGGTAGTTGGTTTGTTGGCTAGGTTATTTTCCTGTGTGTGAGCTGTTGGATATAATTTTCACTCCATTTAGCTAAGTGAACGAATAAAAATCAGAAGCAGAATATATAACTTTTGACAAATTGATATTCTTTGTGAATGAGTTGGTTGTTTAAGGTCCAAGATCAGCACTATAATTAAAGGCTTTTTTTTATATTCTTTGTAAATGAGTTGCACTATAGTATATAGGCTTTATGGATATTCTTTGTGAAATCACAATCCCTACTGCAGGTTTTTAAAAGTAAAACTTACCTCCTTTGTCTCATCAGGCTTGTCATAGGAAAGCACCACCAGGTTGGTTGCTAGAGGAGCGATTCCACAAACATAAAAGTCAGTGGTGAACATGGCCGCTGTAAAACAAGAAATTTCCAGAATGAGAAGTATTTTTAAAGATCTTCAGGAAAGCATGTTTATTTTTAAAAAGTGCGCAACTTTCATTGGCAGTTATGTATTTAATTATATCATGTTGGTTCAGTACATTTCATAAGAATGCTTTGTATGACTTATCTGATTAAACATATCATTTACTTCTAAATTGTTTCCTAAAATAAAAATCGTCTAAACAGGAAAAAAAACAGGATTTTTATTAATTGCTTTTATATATAATTAAAAAAAACTTTTGTGAAAAAACATTCACCATCAATGTCACTTTAACAAACTATGTAGTATATTTTACAGTAGATATATCAACTAAATTTTGCATTATTTCTGTCTAATTATTTTAATTACTTATATACATTTCACATAACGATTATTTCTTACTTATTTCCACATATCTTGTTGGCATTCTGTCTTTTAATTCAGACCTATTCTGTTCTTTAACAACACATATCTGGAATTAAAAATGTAATGGTAAAAGTCAAATAAAAATTGCTGTATGATTGGACTTGGAACAGATCTGAAACAACTTTACAGTCTCGAAGAGGATTCCTTAATCTAAAACAAGCAAATGAACTTAGTCAAATGTTGGACACGAAATACTATTCAATCCAATTAAAATCAGGTCAAATATTGAGTAGCAGGAATACCTAGAATATATAACTTCTTTAAAACAAAGGTACAAAATGAAAAAGAAACAGGTATATTTGGTTGATTTCAGTAATATCAATGTCATAGATAAATGAACAAAAATGAGACACCTTGAAACATTTTCAGAGGCTACTACCATGAGAGACAATGGAAACTTAAATAAAAGCAAAAACAAAGTTTAAAAAAAGGGATCCAAACAAAGTAGAACTTCTATTAGAAAGAGAGAAATCCTAGGGGCTTCTCACTAAATTAATCTGCTTTGCTCTAAATAATTTTTATCCACATCTTTCTAACACTTCCTTCTTGCATTCACAATAAAAATGATCATTCAGTTTGACATATGGTGATATGTAAGGTACTTTAAAACTTTAGGAGAATCTGATTGGTAAAAGATTTAGAAGAGAGAAACTTATCCTGCACTAATTCTTTTTTGTTTTCATATGGAGTGTTGCTTTCTAATGTGGATCATTTCAGACAGGATGTTTTTTTAGGTATGGTCTCTCTGACTACCATTAAGCTCAAATTTACAAAGTATATTTTATTTTGGTGACAGATCCTCTAAGTTTCAGAAGAAGAAAAAAAGCATGTACGGAACAGTACCCTTTGACTTTTGGTGTTATGTGATGTGTCTTCTATGGTCGGACCTTAAGGCAGGCATTTTTTTTTTTTCGAGAGGGTTACTATTTCCTGAATGGCTCAAATAAAAAAAATACAGGATATCTACCTTCACTCTATCACCCCATCCAATAAGGAGCGTTTTCTGGTCTCTCCACACAAGCTGGCAAACACAAAGCTCAGGTCGAACACTTGGGACAACAACAAAATAGAAACATTTAAGCTTTTCAAAAAATTTACCCCAGTGTCATTATGATTCAAAAAGCTTAATTTTTTTAGTTGATAGAACCATAATGATACGTGAACAGAATTTAAGAATTTTTGTTTCATTTCAAAATGCATATACAAGAAAAAGGTTTCATTTTTTTTTTATATTAATGTTATACAACATCAGATATAGACAGGACATTGATGCAACACAAATGAATGAATTTAACATTGATGCCTCTCATTGGCTAACTTTGATCAATTTATATAAAGGCAACCAAGTTTCTTATTTTTCTTTTGTTTGATAATCAGAGCACGCAAAAGTAACTTTGAATATTAGGAAAAGTTAATAAAGAACTCTTTAGAGAGACAACTCCAAATCACATTTTCATGAATCAAGTGACAACTTACTCATGATCCTTGTCAATTTTGGTTATTTTGGTTTTGGTGCTCATATCATATACTTTTACACCCTGAAAAAAGTAGTAGTAAAGAATAAATAATTAAAACTCAATCACCTATTAATTTTTTTTCAAAAATAATAGTGAGTTCAAAATAACTGATTGTTTTTAATCTCTCACTCTGCATTAAGGCATAACATTTTGATTTATTCTTGGAATGCCTTGAACATTCATGTCTTTTTCAAGAGATAGAGATCTATGTAAAAAAATATATTTTAAATTGCAATGGAAAAAAAACCATCTTTTTAACAAAGATTAGACTTTTAAATTTTACGTTTTTATTTGTACAAGAAGACATTACAAAACTAATCTTACATTGTTGTTTGCCCAGGCAATGAACTTCCCACCCCACTTGATGTTACGAATGGGGCCTTCTCCTTGATGGAGAACTGTCATTTTGTGACGTCCAAGGAAACCGCTCCTTTCATTTAGAATAAGCTGGATGGAGAAAGAACACAAAATATTATGGTTTTAGATATTGCTATCTAAGAATTAACAGTAACACGTCTTTTCCTTAGCAAAATTGTCGTCTTTCCTAAAAAGTTTTCAAAAAGATGTGAAGCCAAACACTGTTACATTTTGGAAAAACAAAAGCCCAGTATCACTTTTCTTTTGTTTGATGTAAAAAACAATATAAAAGTAACATAAAAGTAACTTTGAATATTAGGAAATGTTAATTAAGAACTCTTAAGAGAGAAAACTCGAAAATCACATTTCTATCAATCAAAGGGCAACTTACAGTCTATATGCAATATTGTCTCTCATTGGTCATTTTCGAGCCACATCAAAGGAGGTATGCAACGTTATATTTTTAATTAGTTGCATCATCCCATTGCTCTTAAAATTATTCATTTCTCTACACACCAAAATTGTTTCAAATAAAAACTAAAAATGTATTTCTTAAGCCTAAAAATCATCAAAGATTCCATATATTATTGCTTGGACACCTCAATTCAACGATGTGTTGGGGTGTCCAGTCTAATTTTCTAGGCTGCAGAAAATTAAGGACACCAATCATGAAAGATAAGACAAGACTATGGTTAAATTTGAAGGCTTGATTATATTTTCATTCAATATCAGTCAAAATGAATACATTTTCATTTCTAAAAGAGAGGGAAGTCACTTCTTTACTTTTTTAAGCAGTTCAATAGGTGCTTATGATAATCTAATGGCTCATTCATTTAGATAGAATTCCAAAAAGAGAAGTTTCAAGTTCAATTTTTTCTAACCTTGTCGTCTCCAGTCACATAATGCCGACCACTGTTTGACATGTAGTATAAAGGATCAAGAGATATTGCTTTCACAGGTCTATCGAATGTGACAACTTGATTATTTTCTGTTGCATATAAACCTGTAATAATAACCTGAAGAATCGAGAAGAACATTCATTAAAAAATATTTATTGATCACCTAAAAGTAACACAGGGCTTGCAAAAAATCTTTTTAAATGTACTTTAGAACCTAGGGTAATGCAATGGAAAACTAAGTAGTAAATACAATCTGTAATGAGACATATATTCACAGATCTTCATAGCTCAATGGAAAGTGAACATTTTGAACAAAATATTTTGTTGAGATATCAACATGCAAATCTGCAGAGGAAAGATATAAACTCAAATGAATCAATTAGGCACTGACTTTCCTTGAGGCATATATAAATATATCATGCATGGCAGTTCTTTTCAATTTTAAACAAAAGTTTACATATGTAGTACAATACCCACATGTACTCAGTAAAATTTGAAAAAGATAACAAAACTGTGATTAAAAAAATATAGCATTTTGAGTACTTTATATAATGTATGTTTTTCAGCCTTTTATTTTTTGCCAAATAAGAAGTTGACACAATTCTTACCCTTCCATCATCAGAGCAACTGGCCATGTAGTCTCCATTTTGATCAATACTTATTTGATTCACAGTGGTTGTGTGCTAAAAGATGGAAGTAAACAATGGTGAAAGTAACAAAAAATGGGGTGAAGATATCTTACTTCTCTTATTTGTTCAGTCCAGTTGTTGTTTTGGTTTTTTAAGGATTATATTTCCCTCCTACTTAAAAAAATTTGGTTAAAGTTGTTTGGATGCCAATTATAATCTAAGGTATGATCAATTGATAAATTGAAAATCCTCTTTGCCTATGTTAAAATGATAACAAAGCTTACATTTAGCGAAGGATTTTATTCAGTTAATTTGATAACCTGAGTATTGCATTTACAATTATTAAATGCAAGTGATCATCTAACAAGTAATAAGTGTCATCTTTTCTTTTGCCAATATTTTGTGAGAATTAATGAGAAAAAATATTAGATGACTACAAGACGCAGGAGGGTCACAGTGAGAAGGTGTTTTTTCTAAAAGCACCATGAATATAAAACTCACCGCCATAATTTCTTTGTCCCTGATGTTGTTTCCAATGTGATCTAGAATATGAATCATGCCCCAATGAGTTCCAAGTGCCAAAAACTAAAAAAAAAATAAAAGAATGTTTTGCAACAGAAATCCAATAATGACCTAGTAGATATCACATTCAAGAAGAGGAAGGTTTACACAGCCAAGAAAAGTTAAGTAAAAAAATGTACCATGTCAGATCCAGTATTCAGAACATCCAAGTGTGATGTACATGGATAAATATTTTAGAAAAAGGCTGGAAAGACTTAGAGAAAATTAGAATAGATAAGTCTCAATTGGGATATGTACATTGCAATGAAGACATTTCTTTCAGTTTACCATTTAGAGCTTTATTTGCAGAAAAAAGCAGAACATACCATAACAAAGATAAATTAGACATTAGTAGAAAACAACATCTCATGAATACCTTTGGATGAACAGCAATACAACTTGCAGCATCTTTGCTCAAAATGGAACTTAAATCATTTGCCAGGCGTTCATATTTAAGCTTTGGTTCAATTTCCTGAAAAAGAAATAAAAACATCTTTAATCTATCATTTAAGTTTTTCTCTACATATATCAGATCTTGCATGTTTGTAAACAATAATGATTTGTAAGGATAAACAAGTGCCCAAAATATCAATGATTTCACATCGCAATGTCTGTTAAGCTAAATGAAAAATTAATTCTTAAAGCTAACGTAAGCATGACTAGCTGCCTCAATATCTGTGAATTTTCAATTTTAATGGTTCAATGTGACAATTTTATTAAACTAAGACACCATTTAGTGTAACAGACTGAAGAATAAGCTTAGAAGTGCAAGGGTTAGTTTGTTTTTTACGGCACAGTAGCACAGTAACGGCTATATTGTGCCCATGGTGTCATTAGACAGTTAATACATTAAACTAGTAGCAACAGTGACTCCTTTATCCCTCTGAGTGCTAAAAGAATAAAAAATAGAAAGTTTGGTTAGAAAGATCCATATGTAGGATTATCACAATTAAATTTAATCATATTAACAATTTGAGAACCCACAATATTTGTGAAAATTGTGGGATGGACAAAGCTGAAGGATTATAGATAAATTATAACTGTGCTAAAACTCAAAACTATCTATAAATTTAGAAATTTAAATTGTTTTCATGAAGAGAATGATGCACCAACTCTTTAATTCACTCATGGGAAATCGCTATACTTTTTCCCCCTCTTTTTGTCGTTTGATTGATATTTGTAATCTCTTGTTTGGACATAATTGTAAGTCATAGAAAACTGATCCACTTGCTGTTAGTTGTTTTACAGGCCATTGAGATTAGGCTTAATTTTGTCTTCTAAATTAACTATATTAACCAAGCATTTTAACAAAATGGTACAAGTTTCGCGGTAAAATGTGCGCGCCTACAAAAAAATTTGAAATTACATTTTACGTTTTATTAATTCGTTGGTTTTGGGCGAATTAAGGAGAAATGAAACATTTTTCGTCAAAATAAATGTGCCCACTCAAATCTGCAGTCAAAATACCATATATCTGAGCAATTTCATAGCTTTATCTTGTGCGGTTTTAGAGATTTTGGGATTCAAATATTTTGGTCCAAGCTCCATTAGAATAAGATGTCCTTTAGATATCTTAGAAGGCGTTGAGGACTAACATAAGTAAACATACTATACTCTCTAATGGTTTGGAAGCCAGGTGTAGATTTCTTTCTCAGTGAAAAAGCAGGCAGTCAACCAGAATGAGACTTATGGATAATTGACAGCTGCAGGTCACTGAGGAGGCTCTTCACCCCTCAGTAGGAAGGCAAGGCGAGAATGTCGCAGTCAGACTCGATCGAGTACCACCTGGTCTCATCTTCTAGTCTGAGACACGCCTGCCCAGTGACCTAAATGTGGTTGGACACAGTTAAGTTTGTTGTTTGTCAGGTTATTACATCGTGCTTCCCGGTTTTCTCTAATAAACCTATGCTTTGCATCTATTCCAACATAGCTGGGCATCCAGAAGAAAGTAGTTTTTTCTACATTTTTTTGGTAGTTCATGGACTTTTCTCAACATGTAAAGAGTTTTTGGATTTTTCAAGTTTGTCTCGCCGACCACTCTCACCAGGGAGAGCGAATCAGAGGGGGTTTAAAAATTGTTTTTTTTCTTGAGGTGGAGACAGTGTCGAGTGCCATGCACAGGGCAACTGCCTCCGCAATAAATATTGACCCCTTCGCGCTCACCCAGCAGCATAAGTTTATATGCTGAGGATGAGTGGAGGCATCTCTTACGCAGGTCTTGAAAAGTGGATAATGGTCTGAATGATTTTTTATAATTTTTTTTATCTTTTCTCTATATAATTCTGGAGGGGTTTTGTCCTTCTGGAGAGCTGCCAGACCAAGAATGCTTCCTAGTCTTTCCAGCGTACAGGGATTGATTTCAGAAAATTTGTGTTCTTCAATATAATTAGTACCTTCTTTCTGACAGGGATAGTTCGCCTGCAGATATGTAAAGGCTTTCTATCAGGGTTGTGTGAAAGGCTTCGAGGAAACGATATTTTCATATAAGATGGTCTGGCAGAGCCATACACTACACTACGGCCGTAATCGAGTGAAGGCCGTATCAGAGAGCGATAGAGGTAGAGGAGGGACTCTCTTTCTGCTCCCTACTCTGTCGCGGATAAGGTTTTAGTAAGATTGAGTGGTTTTTTACACTTTTTTTCAGATGGGGATAAAGAAGGGTTTTTTGTCAAATATAACGCCTACAAATTTTGCATCGTCTTCTAGAGGAATTCCTGTGAAATTTCCTTTTATTACAAAAGTGAACAGCTATCGTTTTAAAAAGTTTTAATTTAGTTTAAGCCTCTGGATTCCCTGTGGAACATAGTTTTTAAAAAGTGCAAACATTCAATCACTGCTTGACTGAGCAGTCCTGAATCTCAAATCTAGATGAGGGTCTTAAAGAGAGGAATAGATGAGTTGATATCCTCGCAGGCTGCATCAATGGGTGAAGGAATATCAACCCAACTTAAAAGTACCCAATTCACCTCATATTATAGCTCACTCAGTGACAAGTCTGCTCCACACAAATTTTCAAATTTAAAAAATGAAGATTCGTATAATTGCACAAGCATTCAAGAAGGTCTCACACCTGCATTCTCAAAAACTATGCATGTCAAAGATGCAGAACACATACACTCATAGTCCAACTTTGACAATCAATTCTAAACAGTGAACTTCAAGCATCTATGATGTTACATGTTAAAGAGTCAGCGACCAGACCAAAACATTTGTAAAATGTTTTTCACAATAATGAATCTGCCTCAAACTACTGGTGATGCCTAAAACCTCAAATTTAGCTCGAAAGACTCGAAAGCTGCAGCACATTTGAGTTTTACACTTTTCATATGTTCAGACAAAGTTACCTCCTCAGAATCTTCCGATTCATCGTCTTCATCATCATCCTCATCATCTGTATTGTCATGCAAACCTTCCATATCAAGCTGTAACAAAAATGTTAAAATACATCAAGAGTTTTAAATGTGCATAATACATGCCATTATGTGAGACTCTCTTTTAAAATGGCACTCCTCCTTGGTCTCAACAATTCAATTTAAATCAAAACATACATTAAAATCACTCAAGTGGTTTAAAAAAATTGAATAACTGGGGTCATGGGATCGAGCAAGCATTTCGTTATTAATGCTGCCTCGGTTCACATTTGTGCATTATCACACACACAAAAAATACATTTGGCTCAGCTAGATTACAGAGAAAATAATCATGAATTTTGATTACATTTTGTTGCAAATCAACAAAAAAAGGTTAAATCTAAAAAATAGCAACCAAATATTATATTCCTAGATCTGATTTCTTTGCAAACTGTTCTGAGAAGGCAAACACAAACAGTGGATAGAGAAAGACAGTGACAGCATCAAGAAAAAGAACTTTTGTTATTGTCTAAATAAAGGCAACAGTAGTTATCATAAAGGACTGGTTTGGAGCAAGAACAAGAGCAGAGGATTGAGAGATGTCTCAATGGAAGGTCGGAAAGTCAATGTTTGGCAAGAAAGATCATTCGGAACGTCTTTCTTTGATCTACCTAAATTACTGGTATTGTAAAGGTAAATGAGTCTTTCTAATAAGGGTGGCGCGGTAGCCCTAAGGGTAGAACATCGTCTTCAGATGCAAGAGGCCCGTGGTTCGAGCCCTGGCGATTTCTTCCCCTACTGGTTGGGTTGGTGTCAGTTTAATATGACCAACTGAGACAGGAGTTATTGTATCCCCGACCTGTCTCGTGTGTGGCAGCACATACAATTGTCAGACGTCAGTCTTGGGATCCGTCCCAAATACAGGTGAACGCCAAACCAGCTACGCTATAACTACTACTACTACGTTGTAATCAGATTTTGGTCACTACAAATTAATTTTGTTTTCTAGGCACTGACTGGATACAATTTTGATCCGATAAATTTCGTCATTTCATAATTAAAAGGCAGAAAAATGGTAAAACAGTAAATGTAGTAGATATGTTTAAGGTTGCATGAAATTTATATAGGGAGGCGAATACACCAGATTTGAGTCTCCTGCTAGTCAAAAGATCTAGATTAGATGCCTTACTTTGTTTGCTCTCTCCCACCCCTCGGCTTTCGCCATGTTTACGGTTTGATCATGTCACATGATCAATCTATTTTAGGAAACAGTCAAAAAGGGGTTTGATTAAAATGTGTACATATTTAGCAAATAAAATTATAATCAAATTTGAATGTTTTCATTTCTTAAATAATAACACATGAAACGTTTGTGTTGTTGATTCTCTTGAAACAAACTAAATTAATAGTTATATATTATTTTTGTTTCAGCAAAAGCTAAACGCTGCAATACACTAAAGTGTTTAATGTTGTGTATTCGTTTTAAAACAGTCGAAATGGTATAGGCCAAATCAGCATTGGAATTAGAAATATTTTAAATATCAAAATAACTTACATAGATGTATTTTCTTTGATCAGTTTTATTTTTTATCTCTCTCTCTCTCTCTCTCTCTCTCTCTCTCTCTCTCTCTCTCTGTCTGGTGTTTAATTCAGCAGGACTGTGCCTTTGACCTAGAAAAAATCTGGATATTTCTTGTGTTCAGTATGTTCAGCACTAGGCTCTAGGCTTGGAAAAGGGACATCAAGCATTATTTATGACGAATTTATAATTAACATAATTTATTATTTTCTAGTTATAGTGTATCGGGAATGCCCATTTTCGAGGTACCTTTGTAAACAGTCATGTCTAGTTGGTGTCTTCGATAATATCAGCAAGATATAATCTAGACCAGAAATCAAGATTTAGAATTGCCTTTGCATCAGTGTCCAAGTAGCAACACTTAGGTCTGAGGAATTTCACAAAAATTCGATTTCCGGCCGGTGAGTACATTCGAGGGTTACAAACCCCTCCCTTGATGTTAAGCGAACTGGTTCATCATCATAATTTATTGGAATATTTAGATAACCTTACGGCGGCTTCGAATACATGAATAAAAATGTAAACATCAGTTTCTGTTAGGTCGGTCAGGGTTGGAACTCTGTGGACTTCAATACCTAGATCTAGACCACAATGAGATCTGGGTCATGTTATTGTGGGTGCTTTTTAATTTTTGTTTTGTTTTCACATGATTGAATGAACGTTGTAATGCAAATGTAGATAGCCCACTTATTTGTGAGTGGTATTGCCGATCAGCAGGTCTCATTCTCAGTGAGGATTAAAGTGAAAAGGTTGATTATGAACAAACTTAAGTTGAGAATAAAATTATTGAGTCTGGATTAATAGGAATATCTTGGTTTATTAAATTATATTGAATGAGTTAATATCTCATTACTGTTAATAGGAATATCTTGGTTTATTAAATTATATTGAATGAGTTAATATCTCATACAATGTATCTTGTTTTAATTAAAGCCTTTACAAACTATTTATCATCTAACTGATAAGGCATGTCTCAAAACGTTTTTAGTTGAAACGCTTCAAAGAAAGAAAAAAAAAACTGCTACGTGTGTGACAATTTTTTCCTTATAATTTTCTTTTCTGTTTTCTTCTTTTGATTTTATGAAAAGCGGAATCAGTGAGTGTGATTTGTTACGAAACAGTTTTTTATTTCCATTTATTTTGTTATCTAGAGGAGTTCTTTAGTTTGTTTTTGTTTTGTTTTTGTTGTTGTTGTTTTTCTACTTAAAAGAGATTACAGAGTGTATTGTGTGTGTTTATTTCCGTCTTTAGAAACATGTCGTGCACATAATACTATAAATCATATATAATTATGTGAGTCACTCTCATCCAATCATGCAGAATTTTTACAAAAAGATCCCAAATCAAAATTTGAACTTTAGTTATCCCAACTCTTTAAAAGCTGAACTTTTACATTCATGGTTTTTGGTCAATGTGTATTTAAAGCATGCTCAGTGCCCTTCCTGCAAATATTACGTAGACAAAACAAAACACCAAATATTTATAACAGAAACTTCGTAAAAAATAATTAAAACGCTTTGCATTGTGCGTGTATTGATGTTGCTTTGATTCATGAGTGTAGAATTTTGTATTGATTTGACAGATCCTTCCAAATTTATTTAATGATTAATCTAACTCAGGAATCTTTTCTCGTCTGTCCAACACACCTCCCAAATGGAGCTACATATATAGCGCGTCGTAATCGACTTGTATACAAGTAATCAGCGTATCAACGACGTATGGAAATATAAAATGTGGGGCGAAAGTTTTTAGACGAAAAGTCAACAAATATTCCCACCATCGGTTCAGCTATCACACACTTATTACAAAGAAGTAGTAGTAGTAGTAGTAGTAGTAGTAGTAGTAGTAGTAGTAGTAGTAGTAGTAGTAGTAGTAGTAGTAGTAGTAGTAGTAGCAGCAGCAGCAGTAGTAGTAGTAGCAGCAGTAGTAGTAGTAGTAGTAGTAGTAGCAGCAGCAGTAGTAGTAGTAGTCGTTTGATTGCTACTGAGGAAACTTTTCCCTGTCACTCATATTTGCTCTCAGTAGCTATATAATATTATATGGTTTGACTTGATAATGTTTTATATAAGTCCGAAAGTGTTATACATGGGCACACCATATATTGCAACTGTGTATAAAGCACTAACAACTACCTCAGTACCTGGCCCTATAGTTATAGTGTTAATGAGTTTTCTCATAAAAATTCATCTATAGAGCGCATACAACGTATGTGCGTGTGTGTGTGTGTGGCGGTGGCGTGTGCCAATAATAACCATATACAGGCATCTCTCTCTCTCTCTCTCTCTCTCTCTCTCTCTCTCTCCCCCCACTCTCTTGCTCCTTTGCCCCCTCCCCTCCACTGACTCTCCCTGTCTCGCGCTGACTAGGGTAGTTGCCATGGAAACACTGGTTGGAGTGGTCCTATCGATTGTTTTGTTTGTCTCTTTATGGAACCACTGGCTCTTGGAACGGTCAGCGCAACATGGGACAGAGGGATGGAAATTCTGGCTAACGGGTGTGATCAGCATAATATAATGTAATAATTATGTTCTCCTTTCGCGTGGAGGCTCTGTGTATTATTGGCATGATCACTTTATGTCGTCAAGATCCAAACTAATTATTAACTTTGAAACTTAAAACAAAACGAATATGAAAAAAAAAGAAAAGAAGACAAAAAAACGCTATGTATAGTTTTCAAACTTACATGTTCGATTTGTCACTAAACTAAAAAAATAAAAAGTTTTAAAAAGGGTGAAAATCTCATTACTTCGTCACATTGCGCTTCATATGTGTCATTACAATTAAGAACACATAAAATTATTTATTTTTAAGACGAAACGTGTATTCAGGGGGTGGTTATATGGTTCATGATATGTTCTTTTTATATATTCGCAATTTGGTAATAAAAAAAACTTCTTCCACTTGTTGAGCTTCGATTATACAAGTGCATGTATTTATAAATTTATTTTTTTATTCTTGAAATCTTGTTTTATGACGACTTTCTATGCCGTCGTTTAATTGCACTTTATAGGTTTAGACTTCCAACTCTTTGCCAAACATTGCGACGATGCTTTAATAATAATAATAATAATAATAATAATAATAATAATAATAATAATAATAATAATAATAATAATAATGTTGCTGCTGTTGTTATTGGTCCAGCGACGTGTGGGCTTTCGTCCCTCTGTCCAATGTCATGTAGTGAAAGGTGTATGTTTTCTTTAGCTGTTGGGTAGTTGTGTAGAGGGTGTTATCTAGGTTTGGTCTCAGAGGGAGGAGGGAGGTTAATTTTAAGTCTTCCAGTTGAGGGTAAAGGTGGTGTTCCACCAATTCATACATGTGTTCACACAGCTGGCACATTGGGGGAAGATGAGTCTGTATTCTGTTTAGATGGAGTTCAGTTGCAATGTTGTGTCTAGTTTTAAGTCGGAAGATTGTAGATTCATCTTTTCTGGAGAGGAAGTTTGGTTTTGGTGCGTTCGTGTGTTTGAAGGCTGCTCTTCATGTCTTGCCCATGGCTCTTCTTTCCATATCCAATCTTGTTTTAAGTTTATTTTTTGTAATTTGCTTCGCAGTATTTAGTGTAACATGTGTGTCTGATTGTTCCTGTCGAGATCTCTTTTTTTGCAAGTATGTTTGCTCTGTCATTTTCAGGTGTGTTAGAGTGTACTGTGATCCATTGCATTGTCAGGTTGATGTTAAAGGATGCCATGAGATGGTATGATTGCCGATTGTATGATTGCTGTTAAATGTTGATTGCCCATAATTATTCTCTAAGTCTTGTAAATACTGATAGTGAATCGGTGGAAACCACAGTATTTTGAAGTTGTCAAAAACGGTGCTTAAGTGGTAGAGGGCTGTTTCAATAGCCATAATCTCAGCCTCATAGTTTGTACATTGTTCTCCACTTGCATCAGTCACAGAGAGCTCGTTAGAACTGCCATCTGGGTTATGGATCAAGGCTCCATCTACTGCCTTGGTGGTTCCTTTGAAGGCTGAACCATCTGTACAGATAATGTATCCTGTCGTCTGGGTAGTTATTTACTGTTTTTTTGTGACTCAAGGAGTCAAGCATTTATAAGTGTAACTGGATCAGGTGATTTTGTGCCATGGTCCAAAGTTCTTTTCTTATATCAGGTGCTTTCATTTTAGTATTTGGAGGCATTAATTAATTTACCCTTTGAATTTCTAGTCTCTTTTGAGGCTTGTGATGTTTTTCATTGGGATCGGTCATATAGTGCGTGACAGAATTTTGCTGGAGTCTAGCCTTTGGTTTCCAGTTGTCTACAAGTTTTCTGTTTAGATGTTGAGGGCTCATTCTTTGTTCCCTGCGCATTTCAAGGGGTTCCACATTGGCGCTAATTTCACATGCGGCAGTAGGTGTGGGTCTTATGCGGCCATTTATAAAGCATAGACTGATAGAGCATTATTTTGGACCTTGTCTAATGTTTCAAATGTAGCTAAACTGTACATGGTTATTAGGCTGTTTCCATATTCCATGGCTGAACGGACGTAGCCAAGATAAAGAGTTTTCTTATCTGAGCTCATGAGCTACTTGCAAGTTTCTTTAGTAACTAATCTTTTCTTTGTTTTATGTTCTCAACATGCCTTTTCAGGATAAGCTGTTGGTCTGGTTCAACCCCAAGATTTGAGATGGCTAATCAACTTTAGAAATGGTTTCATTTCCATTGATTGGTTTTAAGTTTGATTTAGCTGTTGCATGGCTCTTTGTGAAGATGGTGTGCACTATCTTCGAGCAACTACTGTTAATTACTGTTAAGTCTTTCGACATTTACAGTTAAGCTTGGTAACATTAACTGTTGCCTTTGTATTTCATTACAAGAGAACTAGGTCGACAGCATAAATCGTTTGTTTGTTTGTTTGTTTGTTTGTTTTGCCTTTTTTAAGTAATGTTATGATCTGGGCAATTTTTTTTGTTTTTGGTATCTCACTGCTTCGACCCGTGATGTTGATTAGGTGAAGAAGTGCTTCATTTCACTTTAACCCCAGCTAATTAGCATTTCATTGTAAACGTTGTCTGGTCCTGGTATTTTCTTTTGTTTTAACTTCTTTAAGGCTTGTCTGAGTTCCACAATGCTGAAATCCTCCTAAATAAGGGGATGTTTTCTGTTAGGGCTCTTTCTTGCAGCTTTAGATCGATAAGGAGATTTCTGTCAGTCTCATTCAGTCTGCCTGCCCTGTTTACGGATGCGAAGTAGTGGTTAAAGTGTTCTGCTTTTTTATTGTTTTTGTTATGGTGTGGTTATCTAGTAGAATAGATTTGGGGTTTTTAATTCGTTTGTTGCCGGACATGTTGCTGACGAGGGTCCATGTTTTTGTTTTTCGTTTTATGTTTGTTTGTTTGTTTTTTTGTGTGTGTTTTTGTGTTTGCTTTTTTGCCTTCATGGCGTAGGTTGAGTTTTTCGTATGTCTGAATCCACTACTCTTTTTTTTTGGATACGTTCACTGCACGTTTAACCTTGGTACACCTTTTGTTGTTCAGCGTGGAGATTTTTTCCAAAAGTTTTCTGACCTGTTCTCGTTCAAAGACAGATATTGGAATCTCTTTATTCTAAAAAGGTTTAAACTTTGTGCCGCATCCCTCTGGAATGTGTTGAGAAGTACTGCTTTTGTGAACTGATCATTCTGCATCTTCTGTCTTGCTTAAAGTCAAGAGCAAGTCTTCTGTGGTTCTTTTATAATCTGCCCAGTTTAGCTTTTGTAAAGTTCCATCAGAGGTTGATGATGGTTCTGAGATGGAAGAGATATTTGGACCAATATTGGATGTTGTCAACGGTGGGCTGTAAACATTACATACAGTGTACTTCCGACCAATGTGCCAGATAGTGGCTTTTTGTTTGTCTGTAGGTTGACAAGATGGCAGGTGTGAGACATCTCCCTGCGGAGCTAAACCATTACATACCTCGGCATCCTGTGCAAGAGCAGGCGTAACTGGTGTGTCCTGTGATTCAGTGTAACATCTTTGTGTAGTGTCTTTTGAAAAAGGGCTTTGTGTATTTTACTCTCCTTCAAAAATTTCTTGAGCTTATCTTTTTGTTTCTCAAATCGCAGATGTTGAGCTGTAAGATATTTAAATGACTTTCTGCATGTTCGGGGGTGTGTTTGATGCCTTTTTCACTCCGAGGATATGTCTTGTTCAATTTCGGCTGCTCATCACCAGTTGCTGACTTTTGGCACAGAACAGTCTGGCAATTACACTGCCTGACGCGGACCTTGAACGAGGCGACGTCCGAGCCCGTATGTTGTACTTGTAACCTTGCCATTGAGTGCTGGGGTGTCTGTGACTGTCTGCCCACACTCTGATCAATCTGTGAAAATTCCTACCATTATCGAGGTTAGTGTCACTCAGAGACATTCCCCGCTCTTTCCTGGCTGACCGGAGGATCTATGATCTGTGTCTACTCACAGTCTTCAGAGACACATTCAAACACAGAACAGAGACGTGTCACGTCCTGGCCTCGTCTGCACTGAAACAAGGATTCTATCAGGATCCCCAGATAGCCTTGGCTGGTCAAACTGATGGACCATCTCTTCTCCGCAAGGTTTGAGCATGCTCATCGAAACTTTCGACTTGGGGGACAGAATTTGTACCACAGAAAACAAAAAGGAAAGGAAATAGATGAAAAAAAGACACCCACTCAAGAGAGGGTAGGGGATTTTGGTTGGTGAGGCTATAGCGTTTGCCACATGCCGGTGGGTTCGTCAGCCTGAACCATATTTTGGATGGGGTCCTATCCTACTCGTTGTGATACCGCTAGATACTCGGTCGCGCCTTAAGTGAACTTTGTGGAAACAGGGAGCACCGGTGTCTAGAAAGACACTCACAAAGGCCTCACATGCAGACAGAGTAGAGTAGGAGAGGCCATATATATGCAAGTACACGTATTATGTCAAACTTTTTTGCTATAAAGGAGACAGCAAGCTGGCATACCGCGGCGATCACTACCCCTTGATAGGAGAGTCTTTTGGTTGCGCGTCACTGCTATCACCTTCCCCAATAATAATAATAATAATAATAATAATATAATAATAATAATAATAATAATAATAATAATAATAATAATAATCATGACAACAAGAAAGAAGAAGAGGGGAGAAAAAAGAGAGAGGTAGATAGATAAGTAGATATAGAGAGAGCGGGAACGATGGATAACGAGAGAGATTACTTTTCAGCAAGCATAGAAGGAAAAAGAAAATGGTTGACTCATGAATCGTAAATCGACGATTGAAACGACGAAGACGAATAGTAAAAAAGGAAGAAGATAAAGAATAAAACATGTAATGTTATAATAATGGTAATACTTATTGTAGTATAGATCAATATATAGCTTTGGTTGATTCCATTATACATCAGATTTTCAAATAATGTTAACATTATGCCAAGGTATGTGAAATCAATTTATATTGATTCAAATGTCGGGCGCAATTATTGGAGATATTTTCCATGCCAACGAATAGTGAAATTAAATCAAGAAAATAATTAATTGCTTACAGAGGGGGCATTGTGTCATTACCATTTGCCATTTCTCAGTTCCTGAGTACACTCTCTCTCTCTCTCTCTCTCTCTCTCTCTCTCTCTCTCTCTCTCTCTCTCTCTCTCTCTCTCTCTCTCTCTCTTTCTCTCAGTGTCCTAACTACAGAATTACATTGAAATGAAACGATGCTTTAAAAACAACCCACTGGAAATTTTAACGGAACTGAGTAAAACTAATTTATCAGCAACCCAAATGAATAAAGCCGATATCAACCATCGAACATAATTACTAACAACAACAAAGAAATTTAAATTGGCTCATTCTCTATCGTGACTATAATTGCGAGAACAAACACCGTGTTGGATGCTACGTAATATATTATACTGACGAAAAAAAGGTTTCAATTGATTTGATAGTAATATTATTTTTATTACTGAAGTGGGTGAGATCGCGTTTTGGATGGGCATTCCTGGACGATCTTTTTACAGCTCACCCACCATAAGAGTTATGCGGAACGGCCGCTCACCTAATATGCCGATAGATGGTAACAGAGGAATAAAGAGCCCGTGTGCCTGTGTATATGCTGACAGGCTATGAGAGGAGGGGTGGGGAAGGGGTCGATGCTAGTGGATGACTGGCTCCGGGCCAACTCTGGAATCGATCAATAGAAGCACGGCAGCCTCGTCACCAGCAGCCCCGTGCTACGGAGTGCCAGCAGCAACAGCCACTAAAATAACCGGTTGCTCCGTAGCATTGTCGTGTAGGTTTCCCTCCCTCTGTAGCGCGTCATTAGAGAGGCTTTATTTTCAACGTCATCCAACCTGTCTTTCACAATTCGCCTTTCTATTTCGACCGCCTTCCGCAGGGCTGCAGTGGAGTTCGCTTGACCAGACGCATGTTCGGGTTGGACCAAATCTAGACCTGTGGATACGTTTTCTCTCTCCGGTCGTTCGTCTTCCATCGGCGGCGACGACGGCCAAGACGACTCGGAGACGCGAGCCCCAGCATCGCCGCTAGCAGGTGTCGCCATCATGGACACCGACTCCAATGACGGGACGGCAGCTGACGTGGTGGATGGAGAGTCCAAGCCGGATCTTGTGAAGCTGGCCCAAACTGCCATCATCAAACAGGTCAGTGAAAACTTACATCACACATCATAAGCTCCCTCTAAAGTTGTTGCTAGTGCTACTCGCGAGGATAGACCATGTAACTATGTCTGGAGGCAGTCGTTGGCCCTCACCCTGTGTTTGTTCTCGTGTGTGTTCCCTCTCACCCCCCAGGTAACCTTCTTATGCAGGTAATAATGATGGCTCATTAACAAATCTATGCTAAACATATGAAGTAGGGCACCGAGCACGACCCTGCCTTCTCTTTGGACGGCATATTTTAACATCTCTATTCATTTCATTTTGACACGCCCGTTACTTATGTGAGTTGAGTGGTGGAACCGGAGAACCCAGTTGAATCGAAAGTGTTTGATTTGCTTAGAGCGCTCTGTGTTGAAGAGCTGTTCGTCATCCCCTTGTTACTTACGATGAGTCAAACGCACTATGCTCTGCGAAGTGTGTATGGACTGTTGATGGATAATTTACCGCTTTTGTGTGACGAATTATTTCAGTGGCTTAAATTTCAGATACTACGGAGGGTCTAGCAATGAGTCAAAATCTTAAAGTTCACGAGTTGGTTGGTTTTTCTTTACCAATGTACATTAGGTAAGAAAACTGGTCTTTTAAACCTTGCATTAAAGTACAGTGATCAAAAGTGTATCAGATTTTTCCCATGCTCTGATTTATCAATGTCCACACTTAATGTGTTATGGTTTGCTATTTTATACTTAATGATATTTACAGAGTTTGTTTTTTTTTTAATTACATTGCAAGAAATAAGAAACGCTACTGCACCAGCACTTCGTTGTCCAAATATTTTAATGAGGAAATTGTTATAATCCAACGATATATCGAATAATTATGTTTATGTGTTATTGGCGAATAAGTGATACACGTAGTGTCAAATCTCAATAATTTAAATAAAATCTTTCGTCCTCCTATTTCTTTTCCCCCTTTTCCTTCTTTTATCATGATTATACAACCACCATGCCACCACTACATTTGCTAAACTACTAACCTCTACTACTACTTTTACTACTACTACTACTACTACTACTACTACTACTACTACTACTACTACTACTACTACTACTACTACTACTACTACTACTACTACTACTACTACTACTACTACTACTACTACTACTACTACTACTACTACTACTACTAATAATATAACTACTACTACTACCAATAAACATTTTTTAAGTTAATAATAATAATTATTATTATCATTATTATTATCATAATAATTATTATTATTATTGTTGTTGTTGTTATTATTATTGAGTCATTATCATCATCATCATCATCATCATCATCATCATCATCATCATCATCATCATCATCCTCATAATAAATCCAGGTATACTCCTGTCTTTAAATACATAATGACGGAATACTCATGAACCAAATGGGGCAAGGGCACAAGTTTGAATCTTCTTGTCTAGCAAATGCACTTGGTACTCGCTCTTGCGTGAGGTTTTGGGGAGATGGGGTCACTTGGGTTAGACCACCGGTTTTCGACTCAGCAAGTCCAATCAAATTCTTAGGCTTGAAATACAATCGTTATGCAAACAAACAAGGTAATGTACATACATCTAGTCAATCCGCTACCCAAAAGCTACGCACCTAAAAAGGGTGAGGAAATGAATAGATCAACTTATAGTACAATGCGTTACAATAATAATAATAATAATAATAATAATAATGTGACCAAGTTGTGGGATGCAGTTGCCTTAATAGGACTTTTCTTGAGACCTCAGACTGTACTGTGTGCAATGAGATCACAGCCAACTCCCTTGGATAAATCCAAGCCAAGCTGTTTTCAGCATTCTGCGGGAGACTTGATCAATATTGTGAATCGACCCCCTGTTGGCGGGGACTAGTCGATGCAATAGTTCGTTTACCACTTAGTTCGTACCGGGGGCGGGTTGTACATTTTATGTTGTGCATGTATTGATCTACGACCGGTCTAACAGAACCTACTTTATTAATTTCGTCGTAGATAATAGTATTAATTATGTCTTTAACAATGTTGTGACACGCGTTGATTGTTGTACAATTAACACGGCTCCGGGTTATTGGTTTGAAGCATTTATTTTTTTAACTCAAACGGTTGTCTATTGTGGTGAAAGGTAATAATAATTATAATATTATGCATGGAGAAAGTGGTAAGACATTGTTATCAGAAATTTGGGGGGGGGGGGGTTCCTCAATTATGAAGAATGGGTACTCATTTATAAATTGTTTTTTCACATAATTGTATTATTCCATTTCCTTTGCTGATTATTCATGATAATACACTTGAAGCATGTGTCTATAAATAATGGGAATTATTTCATAAAGACAAGGAGAGTTTTGAAAAGGAAAAAAAACAGAACTGGCTTCTTAAATCTCAGCCATTTGCTTGAATCCTTACCTACATGGGTGTTTTAAATAGAGCACAGTCATAAACTATGAGACAATTATTATACACAGAAATATTAAATTACAGATTATTATATTGGATGCTGTTTGGTGAAAGAAATCCTTTAAAATGAGAAGCAAAATAGGGCCTTTCTAGACTGTTTTACATCTCGTATACACGAATTTACATTCAAGTGATAACAATAGAAAATTGATCTGATGATATCTCTCGATCCGACTTACTTATAAACAGCGTACTTATGTTGAGTCAATACAGATTTATACAGTTTTTTGTTCTGCCTTCCTCGTACTCAACTCAGAAATAAAGTGTTACTAAACAGTCATTGTTGTTTACGCAATATGAAGTACGTAGATACTTCGCTATTCTCTTACCTATAAACGGTAGTTTTGCTCTTTTTAGATAATAGTTATAATCTGCTCACGTGCTGGCTTTTCGATTGGTCTTTTTCTATATTCACTGAGGCTGCTCATGGTTCCCTTCATAAGTTAAATCGATTTTTCCCTATGCCTGCTAGTGCTAAGCCACATGCAGAATTGGAAGCTTTCGAGGCCAGTCTTGTATTTTCTCTCGCTGGGTTGATTGGCATAGGACACACTCACTCGTAGAGCGGGGGACACGCGCCTGTACTGAAATGCATCATTGGTCATGATTCGCATAGTCTGATTTATCTCTCTCTCTCTCTCTCTCTCTCTCTCTCTCTCTCTCTCTCTCTCATATCTCTTTTTAAGCCCTGTCCCCCTTCAGAAATGCAACCTTGTCGTGGTGAAGGGGCTTAGTAGTGCGTATGAGCATGAAGCCAATGCATTTGGGCCATTCCCATCTTTCTGAATATGTTTTCTCTGTCTCTCTGTCTCTGTCGCTCTCTCTCCCTCTTTCTGTGTCTCCCTGTGTGCCAGTCTGTCTCTTTCTCCCTATTTCTAAAGTGTTCCCTTTATCCATAACGTTAGTCTTTATCTCCTATTAACTCTCTCTCTCTCTCTCTCTCTCTCTCTCTCTCTCTCTTCC
>RQTK01000451.1:67674-138944 GCA_003991915.1 Elysia chlorotica
ACGGAGACGCTTTGGGCGTTCCTACCTAGTGCCTTGTTGGTTGAAAAATTTCTGACGTCAGTCTTCCAACAAAGGGAAATAACTTTTGGTAAAACATAATAATATTCAAATATCTTTTTATTTTACTTCATAAAATCTAATTATCTGTATGTGTGCGATGAGGGTTGTTTTGTTTGTTGTTCCTTTTTTTTTTTTTTGACAAGTGGAGGTTGGCAGAGAGAACGCAAAATTGTTCTATACAACATTTTAGCCTGTAATATAAAATGCTCGTGCATAATTTTTTAAATTAATTCTATGGAGAAACCTAATTTTCAATATTGTAAAAATTGTTTCTGTTTGTTTGAAATTATTAGTTGTTTTACTTAAATTCATAAGAATAGTGTTATTGAAGGATCAAATCCCAGAGGGGAGAAGGGGGCATAGTTTTGCAATATCAGTCCATCACTACCTTTTCAAAATTGTTCAAGGTTGTTTCTAATGTAAAGTTGATAGTGACATAATTATTTTGACGATTCATTCAAAACCTAATTAGCCAGTGTGTATTGTTTCTATTGTAAAGTTGATAGTGACATAATTATTTTGACGATTCATTCAATACCTAATCAGCTAGTGTGTCCTTAACATATTATATAGCCTGAAGGTGAACATTAAACCAACTTCACTCCACTCCACCCCAGGTGCCCTGTCTTCCCTGACGAGTCAGACGCAGCTGTTGGGCCAGCCCCAGGTCGCTCCTCAGTTCTTCCTGGCCAGTCAGCCTTCGGCGTCAGCGTCCACCGGTCAGACTGGCAGTGGCGGGCACGTGCCGGTGCAGCAGATCCTCATACCTGTCTCTACAAGTAAGTCCACTCCAGGGTTAGGACTGGACATCTGGGCAGCCTTTTTTCTTTCTGGTTGTGCAGGTGTTGGTATGATATTAATAACAAACCCTTGTATATGTCTGGTTTATACAGTAGATTTTTCTTAAGGGAGGGAGTTGGATCAACAGTAGAGCGTGCAGTTTCTATTTGGAGGTCTCTCGTTTGACCCCCCCACCAATACGTCAGCATTGGTCTTTTTTGGTTGGGCAGGTGTTGGTATAACATGTGTAGCAAATCCTCGTGTATATCATGGTATTAACATTTAAATCTTTGGTTTGGACAGTACATTTGTTAAGTTTTTGTTTTGGACTGGAGAGTTTGTAAGCCTCAGGTTTGCACAGTAGATTTTGTAAGTCTCAGGTTTGTACAGTAGATTTTGGAAGTCTTTGGTTAAGACAGTAAATTTTGTTAGTCTTTGGTTAAGACGGTAGATTTCGTAAGTCGTTGGTTTGGACTGGAGAGTTCGTAAGCCTTAAGTTTGTACAGCAGATTTTGTAAGTCTCTGGTTGGGACTGGAGATTCTGTACGTCTCTTATCAGATCTCTGAATCTCTGACTATCAGAAAAGAGTTAAATGTTGTTACATTTTGCAGACCAATAACAAATCACCTCTGTCATTGAAGGCGTGAGAAAGACACCTTCCCTGGGTTATTCTGCTGTCTGTTTTGATACCAATTAAAAAAACAAGGTGCTGAATATCAAAATATTGATAAGATATTGATATTCTTTTTAAACAATTTTTTGAAGATATATCATGATGCCATGTGTTGGTCTGGATGTTTGTTGTTAGCGGGTGGACAAGGAAACCTTGGAGAATGATTGCTTTGTTTATAGATGGGGAAAAGGGACAACCAAATAGGAAAATTGACTATCATGCAACTTGTTGCTAAAATATGTGACAGTCTATCATTTTACTTCTTTAAGCTTTCTTTTGTTTTTGTCTGACACATACTTACACTTTTCCCCTTTCAGCAAATGGTGCACAGCAGTTCATCAGTATTCCTGTCTCTCTAGCCACAGGAGGAAACCAGCAAATCCAACTCATCACCACTAATAACGGGGGCCAGTTTCTAGCAACAAACCTTTCAAACTTACAGGCTCTAACCCAACCATTGGCCAAACTAGGTGAGAGGGATGCTTCATTTAACACCTGTTTTGTTCTGTAATTTAGAATAATAATAATAATAAAAGTTCATTTACATAGTCCGCTATAAAGGAATAATAATAATAATAATAATAATAATAATAATAATAATAATAATAATAATAATAATAATAATAATAATAATAATAATATGGATGCTTCATTTAACACCTGTTTTGTTCTGTAATTTAGAATAATAATAATAATAAAAGTTCATTTACATAGTGCTCTCTCTAAAGGAAGCTCAAAGCACTTTACAATCTAAAAAACACATAGCTAAAAACAAGTTCCTTGCTCTCACATAATACAAAAATATTTATATATGAAAAGTGACTCTACATAATTGTGTTGTCTACATAAAAACTTTGTTTGTTTTTTAACAGGCTTGTTTATTTACTATATGGTTGAATGTGACTGTTCCATTTTAAATTGTGACTCCAAGAGCATGAGATATTTTAGGATAATTATTTTCTTCTGAATGTTATATCTCATGTGACATAGAATTTCATTAGTTCTTAAGTCTGCGCTAGGCTGAGCCATTTGACAAAAGTTATAGTATTTATGGCTTTTCAAATCATGTGAGTTGAGCTCCATCAGACCTTGATCTGCAGATCAAGATTGCAGCGTTAACGAGGACATGATTATGTGAAAATTAGCATTGACATTATGTGAAAATTAACATTTCTATTCAATTTGTATCATTTAGTGTGATTCGCACTATATGGCTTTAAAAAAAAAAGTAAACCTTAATGCTTGAATCCCATGTGGTTTTGATTCTCGCAAATGTTAACCTGACCTTCGAGGACATGATTATGTGAAAATTAGCATTGCTATGCAATTTGTATCATTTAGAAATTAGTGTGATTTGCACTATATGACTCATTATCTAACTTTCTCAAACGATTTGAAGTTGGTCTAAAAATGTACAGTTGTTGTAGCAGCACCTCTCTACGTTTTTCATGTAGCCATTTGAAATCTACAGTTTTGTCTTCATGGCAATGCTTTGACTTGAGCATTTAATTGTGTGTGTGTGTGTGTGTTTATTCAAAAAATGCTGAAAAGCAACATATTAAAATGATGTACCCATTTTATTATTTCAGCATCTAGTCGAGACTCTCACAGCATATCATCATCATCTTCCCATTCTAGTCATGGACTCTCAGGTCTGGCTACTTTACCTCAGCTCCTGAGCACGTCTACTGGCCAGATCCTGGCCGTCAGTCCACAAGTAGGTTCTGAACAGCGCTATACAAGTCTCAGTCTATGTACTGACTGACAGTGTTAAATATGACTAGCATCCTTATAGGAGTGTCAATCTATGTACGTCAGTCCACAAGTAGGTTCTGAACAGCCCTATACAAGTCTCAGTCTATGTACTGACTGACAGTGTTAAATATGTCTAAATCTGTGTACTGACTAGCATCCTTGTAGGAGTGTCAATCTATGTACGGATGAAGATTGATACACAGGTCTCAATCTATGTATTGACTAACATCATAATACAATCTCATTCTATGTATAAGCAGTGTTATAAGAGTCTCAATATATGTACTTACAGTGTTATACAAGTCTCAATCTATGTACTAGCAGTGTTATACGAGTCTCAATCTATGTACTAACTAAAAGTGTTATACGAGTCTCAATCTATGTACGAACAATTTTTGTTGTTGTTGTTTTGTTTTGTTGGTTTGTTGGGGATCGAAATAAATTCTTAGTTTTTATTCTGCTTTCTACTGAACGCTACCAAGTTGACCCAATCAGTTGGCATATGAACTTTATTGATGACACCTGGGGCTTCCATTCTGTCAAGTTCATTCTCTTAATGGAGGTGAACTGAATACTTCATGGGTGCGTGCACTACTGGCATTACATCTTCTTTGAGGATGATGTGGAATTTGCCAGCGAAGTTTTCAATGCCGTCAAACAGTTTTGTTGTTTGTTTTGGGGTGTTTTTATGTTGTTGTTTTTTTTTTTTGGGGGGTGGGGGCAGGGATGTGGAATATCTCATCACATTATTTCAATATTTTAAGTACGCAAATACACGATACCCTATTTTGTAACCATGCATATTCTTTCTTTTTACAGCTACTGTCCTCCCTCCCCCTCTCCAGTAGCCACCTGTCATCGTCCGGTTCATCATCGTCGTCCTCATCGCTTGCTGCTGTGAACCAGGCTGCCGCGGCCACTGCCCAGCAAGTCCTCCAGCACACACTGTCCCAGGCCATGGCCGCCAGTGTGAACCAGCACCACGTGGCCAGCTCCAAGCTTATCCAGCAGGCGCACATACACTCGTCCACCAACGGGCTTCCACCCAACGTCTCGCAGCTTTTACCACGTGCGTTTGGTGGTTATAGATAGGACAATTTCTATTTTTTTATTCATTTTTTTATCTTAGGTTTCTATCTTCTATCTTCTCTCTCTCTCTCTCTCATCCAGCTGACAAACTTACACTCCCCCACCCGCAAGCTTCCACCTAACGTCTCACAGCTTTTTACCACAAGGTTTGGTTTAACCAAAGTGTGATAGAGACTTCACAACAGAGTGCCTTTAAATTGATAACCAAAAGATTTCGGCATATTTAAAATGAACACATAAGAAAAAGAAGAAAATAATAGAACAATCCCTCTTTCCTTTTATGTATCTTTCCCATTGTCTCTCTCTTTCTCTCTCTCGAGAGAGAGAGAGAGACTCTTTTTCAAGCTATCATTCTTCTCTCTCTTTCTAAACAGAGGCATTGATGATTGTGTAAACAGAATCCTAGATTTCCATATTACAAATTTTTTTTTCATGAAATTTAAAAATGGCTCTCTGTTTTCTCAACAGATACAGTGGGAAACTCTACTGAAAGTACCACAGTGGATGGCATCAATTTAGATGAAATTAAGGAATTTGCCCGACAATTCAAAATCCGTCGTTTATCTCTAGGTCTCACACAAACCCAAGTGGGCCAGGCTCTGAGTGCCACTGAGGGACCAGCCTACAGCCAGTCTGCAATATGCAGGTACAATAAACTTTATCAAGATCTTTCTTTAATCTATTGTATGTGAATTAAATGTACTTTTACTTTTTATATTATATTTATGATAAAACCGTCACCAACTTGAACAATGGACTGAAAGAAGAAGAAAAGAATAAACAAGTGTATTAACTAAAGAAGAGCGTGTGTGGTCAGTCGAAAATGTTACCTGAGCACGGGGCTGGCTACCACGGCCGAGTGAATATTGGATTTGGAGTGTGACTGTGAAATCTGCAGTGCCTTGTGGGGTATTTGAGTGAAGGTGTGGAATCATATGAGCAGTTTGTTCGATTTGATAAATAAAGAATTAAAACCACATATTTTCTAAATAAAAAAAAAAATAAAAAGCCTCTTAATGTGGATTCAGTGTAGAACATACAGTTTTTTGGTTTTTTTAGTTGGCACTGGGTAACTTTGCTTTTGTTAGAAAGAAAAAAAATGGGAGTTTATTGGGATTGGACACTATGTGAATGCATGTACATATGTTCTGGAATCAATAAACGATTTTATTGTCCAATACATCATAATGCTGATTGGTCAGCTCAGAGAAAGAAGACATCCTTTATCCTGAAGCCAACTTGTCATATCGGAGGGAGAAAGAGAGAGAGAGAGTAAATATCATACACCCAACCTTGCGCTTATTGGTCATATAATATAGAGGAGCTGCCATACCTCGTACCGCTGATTGGTCAAATGAGAGAGAGTGGATGTCATACATCCTACCTTGAGCCTATTGTTCATATCCGATAGAGTAGATGCCCTACTCCATACCCTGGTTGGTCAAATCAGATATAGTAGATGCCAATCTTCAATCTCTTGTCTGATGCGTGATCACAAACTACAAATTGTTTTAATCTCCCCTTCACCCAAAAGGAGTAGAGGCACAACTAATTTTCTTACATCTCCCTTGCTCCCTTAGCCCTTCATTTCAACCGCTATAGACAAAGGAAGGTGTTTTGAAACCATAAAATAGCTCAAAGACTCATTGTTCAAACAATGTAGCAGTATCAATACCCACAGATACCCTCCACTAGTCAGCAACATCAAACAATAATCACGTAATAATCAAACATACCAAGAAACCAGACTTCACACCTCGTGGTCCGCCTGTTTGCTTCACCATACTTCAAAGCCTGCTCATAAGACTGATGGAGCAGACAGATCGAAAAAGCCACACCTTTTCATTGGTTGTTATTTTATGTATAGAAATATTGAGTCCTAAGTAAATGAGACCAGGTTTTCTATGACAAGATGATGTATAAAAGTCATCCTCAAGTCACCCACTAATGGTGGGCACCCCGCTGAGCTGGGGTAGGAGAGCTACCTCTTAAAGTCGGCAGCCCACAGAGCCAGGGTTAAACACAGCAGAAAATTCCTTTTTTTTTTAACTTAGATGGGTTTTTTTTATTTCAATTAAATTTAAGATTTCAAAAAAATATATTAAAATCATGAATATATGTATATGCCGTTATTATTAAGGTTTTTAATTATTCTCTTTTTTCTTTTCTTTTTGTTTTTTTTTCTTACGTAGATTTGAAAAATTAGACATTACCCCTAAAAGTGCACAAAAGATCAAACCAGTCTTGGAGAGGTGGATGGCAGAGGCGGAGGAGAGGTATAAAAATGGAGTCCAGAATTTAACAGACTTTATTGGTAGTGAACCAAGCAAGAAGCGGAAACGAAGAACTTCATTCACTCCTCAAGCTTTGGAGCTATTGAATCAGTACTTTGAAAGGAATACCCACCCCACAGGTAAGGTTCTAAGTAGAGAAAAAAAAGTTGTATGCTTATGTCTTTTACTAAAAGTAGTAAAAATGGTTTTGGGGATAATATGCAGCTTCTAATTAAAAAGCCTCGGGTTCAATTCCTTTTCGATATGTTATTTTTTTTCACCTACTGGTTGGGTCGGTTTTAGTACAATGTGACCAGTAGAGTCCTGGATATCCTGCTTTTGGGAGTTGCTGTCATATAGGATCTGTAAGGAAAAACTAGGAGATGATAAAGTAGCATATTTCTTAACTTTCTTTGACCAAAGACTCATCTTTGACTTTTTACCAATAGAAAATTTATATGAAAGTTTTGCCTGTCATGATTGTCACTCTAATTGTGCAGTGAGTGTTCATTTTCCCATTTCGTGTTTTGTTTCAAAGTTTTAGGGAAACGTAATATAATCTTTGGGGAAAAAATGTACATCATTTGCAGAGGAATAAAAATCTATTTAAAATGAACAATGTTCTTCTCGTTTTGTTAGGGGGCCTTAAAATTGAAAAATATGATGAAAACTTTGATAATTACTGCTGCACTCTTTAAAGTGAAATATCTTTATTCATTCTCCTTAGATTTCAGCTGCTTCACATATCCATAACTCATAGTAAATAACATGACTAACTTAAAATTTTTGGAGGTCAAAGAGAGTAAAGTATGCCAATATTTTTTAACCCTTAAAAAGGCAAAAAAAAAGAATTCAGACATTCATAAGTTGATTTGTTATTTTTTATCAATGCTATTGTCACTTAATACTCCATAAAACAGTACATGTTATATAACTGATTTCATTAAACAATAAAAATGTCTTGATTTTTATCTTGTTTTATCTTTGTTTGTTTTTTCTTTTCAGGCACAGAAATGACAGAGCTCTCGGAAAGACTTAATTATGATAGAGAGGTTATTCGAGTTTGGTTTTGTAATAAAAGACAAGCTCTAAAGAACACAATTAAAAAACTGAAACAGGATAGTCAATGACAATTACTGAATACCTGAGACGGGATACGGGCACAATATACACCCTTTTTCACGGGGCATTTTAATATTATTTTTATTTTTTGTTTGAACAGGCCTAAAAGTGCAATATTTTTTAAGTTGCCATAATTATGTAGCATTTGAAAAATTAAGATTTTGGCGTTTGTCCTCTGTCAAATTGTAGAATGAAGACGCAAATTGCTTCTTTTCCTTTGGTGTCAGCTCTGAAGGTTTAATGCATGTCACAATAGGAGGTGATGAAATGTAAGAGCCAAAATATGACATTCAGTATTTTAACTGAATAAATTCAATTTAAAATGTATTCAGATTAGAATGGTATTGTCTATCCACAAAGTATTTTAACAACAAGAAGGGAGAGAAGGGAGGGGGCGAAAAACGGAGCTGCCATACCTATTGCTAAAAAAATTTTTTTTGGGGGGAGGGCATTTTTTTTGTTTTTTGTTGACAGTTTGCAATGATTTAACATTTTAAAGATTTTTAAGAACTTCCTCTTTAAAAACAAGTATACATGGAGTTCACTCAATTGAAACTAGAATAGATCTGAATCTTGTTTTTCTTTTACATTTACTTCCTATATTTCTCAGAAACTTTACTTTCCTTGCCAAGAAGAAAAAGAGAAAGGATATCTTGGTAAATGGATGACATGACAACCACAAACGTTTTTATGTTTGTTGCTGTTTTAGCAGGGAAAAGTTCTTAATTATATCACAATACCAGGAAATTTGGAGTTCTTACAGATATGAATCAGTCTGTACCATCCGAGCTAAAACAAAGTACTTCAACGTTATGGGAACTGTTTAGTTCTAGCCCAAATATTCCTCCCAACATACTTTTCCTGTTTCTGCCAAAGTCAACATAGTTTTATTTTTTCCTAAGGCTTTTTGTTCTTCATTAAAGACAATTTAACAACAAGAGAATTATAGGACATTTACAGCTTTGGCAAATAGAATGAACAATGGAGTTGTAATAGCTGCAAATAATTTTTTTCCTCTAATTGACATTTTTGCAAGCCTTTTTCTGGTCTTTTACTCTCCTGATCTCTTTTTCCTTTTCCTTGGTAGTTGGCAGTTGTTGTTTTTTCTGTCAATCATGTAAAATCATGTAGTGCCTGTGTAGCATTAAAAGCAGATTGTTAATCTCATGTCTTTGATACAATTACCAAAATTTAATGGTTAGTCTTACTATCTTATTCTGGTTAATGGGGTTGGCAGCTCTGTGGGTAGGTAAGTTATTTTGAATTTTTTAGTTTTGGGGTTATCACTTCTTTTGGAGTAATTTTATTATGCACATGCAACTAATGTTCACTTACTTGAATGAACAAAATGTGATGATGCCTAGACCATCTGTATATTTAATCCATCACCTGGGAATGAAAATACAATGTAATTGATATTTGCAATAAGATTAAGATATGCGGGTAGGTTTATTTTTCACAGAATGTGTTCTTTTGTTGTTTTTTTGTTCCTATATGTCAAATTTTCCATGTATGGAAGAAAACGATTCACGTTTCAGGATCTGCTCTATTTAATTATACCCCAATGTAGTTTAATTACTGCATGATTTTTATTTTTTTTAAATCATGCATGTGTATAAATTATAACTGATGCATGTTTTATACTAATGAAACAAGTTGTGATGGTGAGCTTATTTAAGTGAGACATTTCCAAAACAATGTATGTTTTCTTGTGGTATTTTTTTTCTATTTTGTAAATAATTTACACTATACATAATTCTATACTCAAAAAAATAGTATGATGTACAAGTCTTTATGTGTAAAATGCTGTCCTTTGAATTATCTTAAAAGTTGTGTTCATTATTGACCAAATGTATAAAAAGAAATCATGTACATGAAATAAACATACATAAATAAGTGTGTAAACATCACAGAGGTAATGGCACAAACAAACATGCAAATGATATATTCAATCACACATACACACACATGCACATAAACATACACTCACAGACACACACACACATACACTCACACACCCATACGCATACATACACAAGTAGCATACACCTACACACACCCAGACAGACACACACATGCACACCAAGATCAAAGAATAATAATGCAGATCAATAATCGTGAGAATTATGGTAGTTCCATGCCAAATGCTTTTTTAAAAAGGTAAGTTTTAAGATGTTTCTTAAATATTGTGATAGAGGCAGACTCTCTCAATGACTTGGGCAGTTCATTCCATATAAGGGGGCCAGCATAGTCGAAAGATCGTTCACCATAGAATTTATACTTTCTGGATGGGAGACATAAAGTTAATGTGTCACTGGAAGATCTCAGAGATCTCTCCTTTTCCTTGGTAGTTGGCAGTTGTTGTTTTTTCTGTCAATCATGTAAAATCATGTAGTGCCTGTGTAGCATTAAAAGCAGATTGTTAATCTCATGTCTTTGATACAATTACCAAAATTTAATGGTTAGTCTTACTATCTTATTCTGGTTAATGGGGTTGGCAGCTCTGTGGGTAGGTAAGTTATTTTGAATTTTTTAGTTTTGGGGTTATCACTTCTTTTGGAGTAATTTTATTATGCACATGCAACTAATGTTCACTTACTTGAATGAACAAAATGTGATGATGCCTAGACCATCTGTATATTTAATCCATCACCTGGGAATGAAAATACAATGTAATTGATATTTGCAATAAGATATGCGGGTAGGTTTATTTTTCACAGAATGTGTTCTTTTGTTGTTTATTTGTTCCTATGTGTCAAATTTTCCATGTATGGAAGAAAACGATTCACGTTTCAGGATCCGCTCTATTTAATTATACCCCAATGTAGTTTAATTACTGCATGATTTTTATTTTTTTTAAATCATGCATGTGTATAAATTATAACTGATGCATGTTTTATACTAATGAAACAAGTTGTGATGGTGAGCTTATTTAAGTGAGACATTTCCAAAACAATGTATGTTTTCTTGTGGTATTTTTTTTTCTATTTTGTAAATAATTTACACTATACATAATTCTATACTCAAAAAAATAGTATGATGTACAAGTCTTTATGTGTAAAATGCTGTCCTTTGAATTATCTTAAAAGTTGTGTTCATTATTGACCAAATGTGTATGTCGAGTGAGCTTGTCCATGAAAAGACAGGAAAAAGCTGCTGATAATAACATAAATGTTATCTAAGAATGAGGAATATGTATACTCTATATTTCTTTTTCAAAAATGCAAATTTTTTTTTATTTCCAAAAGTGTTATGAACGCGCGCGGGTTGATTGAAGAAGTACACTACCAAAAATTATTGCTAATCAGAGGGTGTTAAATGCTGCATTCTTTGTATTGTTTGTTGCTTTTGTGTGTCGGTGTATGTTTATGTTATTGTTGTTCATAGTTTTGTTGGTTATGCTCCATTTTTTTTTTTTTGAAGAATTCAAGTTTTTTGTTGTTAATTTATTTACTAATGCTGCCACACCAGGACATTTTGTTAATGTAATAAAACTTATTGTTTACAATTTTGTTACTTGGCCAGGCAAGTCTATTCAATGGCTTAGATAACCATCTATTGTCCAGAAAATTTAATAGTATAGTCTCAGAAGAAACTGGGCCTTTTCTATGGCTCCTTTTTTTTTTGGACAAAAAATATGAAAATTTAGGCTTTGGAGTTGGAATTGTCCATTTGTATTTCAATACTCAACCTACATGTATACTTCTTGAAGTTTATCTAGTTACCTCGATTCTTTTTTTTTTTCAAACATTATATGGTAACATTTTCCTCCACTTCTGCTACGAAGACCAACACCTGGCAATTTTTTTTCTAAATGTTTAGCTGGCTAAATTTTGTTTAGTACATTCCATGGGGCAGTGCTTTTTTTAAACTTGTTAATAGTAAAATGCTACTGCTGGAAATGAAGATTGTGAAGAAAATTTGTAGCTTATGAAGATCATCATGGCACGTTGGGATCAAAGCTAGTGTTGAGGTGGTCTATAAAACAAGGTTTGTGTAAAAACTCTTCATTTTCAAACTAGAAGATTCTTATTATAAAGCGGGTTGAAACTTTTAATCATTTGTTCCTTGTGAATCAATAAAGTATAATGTAGGTTTCATTGTCATGATTTGTTTGATATGGTGTGTGTCTTTTGAATGGAATTGGTCAAGTTGAACTTACACATCATTTGTTTTCCTTTTCATTTTTTTTTTTTGTTTTTTAAAGAGCTAGTCTTACTCAGATATCATACAGCTGAATCAGTCAGTCATTAAAATCAAAATCATTGAAATTAGTCCATTCCTTGTTTTTCGAGATATTATTGCAAGTTATTTATGCAAACCAGTCTTTGCAGGTTGTACATTTTTCTGTTCAAGTCACAACAATAAGGGTGGACTGCTTCTGTTTTCATTGGTGATCTTTTTCTTTTTAAATTATTATTAAAAAAATGTATACTGATTTACATTTTATCTTTCCCTTTTTTTGTTTTGTTTCAGGGTATTGCTTGTAAATAAACTAGTCCTTTTCTAGTTGTTTTTTTTTTGTTTTTATTAAAAAATATCTTGCTAGACTGTGCAAGGCTGAAATGATATTTCCTCTGCACTGCCTTGGAACTATTTATTTCAAAGTCTAAGAGAAGGTGTTTAGATTACTGGGTTTAGGATTATAAGAACCTGAATATTTAAGGACTAGATATATATAAATATGTATTTACATATAACAAAATCCGAGTGAGAGTAGGGTTGTGCCTAATTTAGTTGTGCTATTTATTGAACACTGCAAAATTTTTCATTTATGAATGTATTAGTAGTCTAGTTAACTCTGTTGCTTTGAATCAATGCTCTAAGTAAATGCAACTTTTTGTTTTCGTTAACGATCGACATATTCATGAAAGTGAGGCAAGAATCTCACAATGATCTTTCTTTATTTCATATGTTGGTGATGTTGTTGTTGTTGTTTAGTTTTTGAGCTTGTTACAATTTAATATCTGAATCAGAATCTCATCAGGCTTTTTGTATTTGTCAAAAGTGGAAAATCTAGTCTTTGCTAATTTTGCTTATATTTCACTGACAAGAAGTTGGCATTCGGTCTAAATGAAAAGCTTGTGGGCCATATCACTTTTATAGGAATTCATAGAGGAATGGGTGTTTTTTAGTTCTCGGTTTTAAAAATGTCATGAAATTATCAAAATTGTTCCAGGATTGCTAAAATGTTTATATCTTCAGTAAAAAGATTGAAAAGGGAATTATCTGACTTAAAAGGCTTTTTGTGTTTTTCAAGTTTGTTTTTTTTCTTAGTTTTTTATTACCCATATTATTAATGTTGGTTGCTAGGTATTTTGTGAATATGAAGTCTACTCATAGGCCTAACAGGTACCTTAGGTACTAAAAAATATATTTTGTAATTTTATATTTTGCAATATAGGTGAACAACGAAGACGCTAATTAATATAGTATTGACTGGATTTATCTCTTAACCTTCCTTCATTTAAATTAATTTCCAACTCTCTCAAAGCACGGTAGAGAGGTTACGTGAATTTCTAATTAGGCTTAATATATTTTATCATTAGAATCCAATACGCCAGACACAGTTGATTCACTAAATGAATGCATAGTTTTTCAAATGTTTGGTTGTTTAAAAAAAGAATATATTATTAAATAATCAAGATGTTGTATTATATATATACACACTTATCTCATAAGTCGGGTTTAAAAATTATATGATCAATGGAATGTAATTAGCTTTTATGTCTGGTAGGCTGAATACAAGTACTATACACGTGACGTTGTTCAACACGAAGGACTAGCCTGCATTTCGTAGGCCGTGAATTATTTATAAAGAGTAAAAATCGATACTGAAATTGAAATTGGATTACTTGATCTATTGTAAACAGCATTTGTCCATATCACTCATTAGTTTATTGCAATAAAATGGAATATTTTGCTGTTTTACAAATAATTTATTGTGCAATGAATATCTGAAAATTTTATACAACAAATTTATATGGACTCCATAACTTTGGATTAATTTTCCCCTTGTTCTCACCGCCGGGTCGCTAAATAAAAAAAAGAATAGGTTTTTCAAAAGAATGGTGAATAAGTTGATGCTCCAGTTCATAATAAGATCGACCTTAATTTCTCTTTTTTTTTTTACTGTGATTGACTGTTGGAATAGTGGGGGTACACGTTGACTCGATTGGGCTTGTAGTGCTGTTTTTATAACTTTCAGAGGCTCATAATTATACTAAGCGGGAGACGCTGTTAATAAGCTGTTAGTGAATTGAAAATCCGATTTAGAAGAACCTGCAGAGTCCATAGCACTGGTAGAATACCAAACAAATATTTAATTAAGTTCATTTAGACTATATATATATATATATATTGGATATATATATATATATATCGCTAGAAAACTGGAAACATTCAAAGGCAACGATCAAATAAAGAAGGGGATAGGCATAGAGAATAACACGGTGTCGTAATGTGTCAATCGCACAGACACTCTCGGTACAAAATGTATTATATTATCTGTCTGCGTTACGTGGCAAAGACTTAATTTGACTCTCACTACCAGGTGAATCTCCTTGATAAGCGGGAATCTTAGTGTCAGCATATAAATTGCAATACACGTAAGCCTACTACTACACATTCTCACACCTTTCTGTATAATTTTGAATCTCGTTTGATCAACTAATTTATCTCTGCTTAATTAATTCATATTTGAACTATACTAATACAGTTTATTCTTCTTCATTGGTAGTTCCTATCCTAACCCACCATCCCACTCAATGCAATTTAATTAGCTTGTAGGTCTGGTAGGCTGAATACATGTACTATGCAAAATGGAAACACGTGACGTTGTTCAACACGAAGGACTAGCCTGCATTTCGTAGGCTATGAATTACATGTATTTATAAAGAGTAAAAATCGAAGCCGAAATTGCAATAAAATGGAACAATTTGCTGTTTTACAAATTGTGCCAGGAATCTCTGAAAATTTAGTACAATAAAAATGTCTATGGACTCCATAACTTTGGATTAATTTTTCCCCTTGTTCTCACCGCCGGGTCGCTAAATAAAAAAAAAAGAGCGGTGGGAGGGTGGGGGGAGGGGTAACTTATTAAAAGACCGATGGGAAATACTGCGCAGTTCGCTTTGAGAAAGCTGAATTTCCCCCGCAACGTGCTGCGTTTACCACTAAAATAGTGATATGTTTGGGGGGGGGGGGGCACTTCTGTCTCTACATTGTTAAATCACTACACTGTACACCTTCATTTTCGTGGGAGGGGGGGGGGGTATTAAAATTCTAAAAAAAAAATTCAGGTTAATGAGTACATGGTAACAAGAAAATGAATAGTAATTATTCAAATTGACTTTTCATTTTATATAAATGGACAAAAATATACATAATTCATAATCATAAGTATACATTAACACAATAAGTTCTATAAAAAAGAAGTTCATATGAAGTAAGAACCTCACTACTCTTTCAGGTCTTTACCGTCAGTTCCACAGAGTCTTTACTCTAGGCACATCTTTTGTTTCGACATACGCTATCAGGTAATGTTGCTCTAAGAATTGAGATGGGTAAGAAGTTCATAAAGTTGATGTATTAATTTCTTTTAATCTCAATCTTTACTGTATACGGTTTATCCATCGATCACACAGAAAGATGGGGAAATCACAATAAATGAGATAAGCTAATCTTCTATTAATTTTCCAGATCTATTTAAAGGTGCTTTCAGTGGATTAAAGGAGGCCAGATTCTCTTCAAAATTTGAATTTAATGTGTTTTTTTTTTATAGAAATCCCCCATTTCTTAGTTGCGATTTTAATCTAATTGACATGATGATTAAAAGATGAGAATACTATTGTTTACTATGATGAGATGAGTGCGCACAGAATATCTTGAACGCTTCTTGTGCCGTTGTTTTTGTTTTGTTTTGTTGTTGTTGTTTTAATGTGAATGGTTTAGTCTTATTTTCTAAAATATCCAAAGGTAAGTGCGCTTTATTTCTATTTTCTATTTTTGTTTTCTATTTTCTATTCTTGTTTGAAAAAGTTGAGTGTGCTTTATTTCTATAATTTTTCTATTCTTGTTTCCAATAAGTTGAGTGTGCTTTATTTCAATGTAGTTACCAGCGCTGCACCGGGTCTATTTTCATCTTTTACCACATAAATAGTTCAATGTCTCCTATGTCTCAGGAAAAGACAAAAACGGCGATGGAACTCCAGAGCGTCGAACACATTATACGTTGTTGTATAATTATTGCCACCCATCCAACCAGTAGGGAAAGAACGAAAGAGCGATCTCAAACCACGGACGTCATGAGTTTAAAGGCGATGCTCTATCCTAGGGCTACCGACACCCCAAACAATAAGTTGGTAATGATATCTGGTTAGTTTCACGTTCCGCTAGGTTTACCCCGATGTATAATTTACGGAGACGAGGGCACATACTAAGACTCGAACTGCGGACTTCCCGATCTCAGTTCAGATGGCCGGTACATGCACTAACCAATCCGGCTACCGGTGCCCCACAATGTCAATACAGGCATTACGATCCAAACGGCGATAACGGGTCACGTAATAAAGCCTCTGAAGCATGGGGTTAGCTGATCGCTCCTTGCTTTGTTATTAATAATCTCATATTTTTAAGGTTAGTCGGATGTTTCAGCCTGTATATCAGTTTGTTTGTTGTTTTATTTATTTTTTTAAAGACCCCCACTACTGGCCATGTCCCTGAGATTCCAACCCTCTCTGTCTGCGCTGGCCCTCGTGGTAGCACTCGCCACATTCTGCCTTGGCGCTGTTAAGGCAGACGAGGAGTTCGCCAACGACTGGGATGCAGAGCTCAACTTTGAGTGCCCAGCGGGCCAGTTCATTAGCAGTGTTTACAGCGTCCACAACAACGTTAAGGAAGACAGAAGATGGCGGTTCGGGTGCCAACAACCTCCTTATGGCGCTTTCAGAACGGCATGCACTTGGACTGCAGACTATGTCAACAACTGGGACGAAGCGGTCAGCTTCATGTGCCCCGCCCACTACGCCATAGCAGGTGTCCAGAGCGTCAACTCCAACGCCCACGAGGATCGGCGCATGAAGTTTAAGTGCTGCAAGCCCTATGGGTACAAGACCCTCGGTTGTGAGCTGACCCCTTTCCTCAACGACTTTGACGCGGAGTTGAATTTCACCATGCCCAACAATAAAATCCTGGCCGGATGGTTCAGCCTCCATAGCAACAAGTACGAAGATCGACGTCACAAGATGTTGAGCTGCATCTACTTGCTCTAATTCTAACTATTTCTAAAGAAGCGAGGGGTAATCATACTTTTGAAATAATTTTATTCTTCCTTTTTCAAAATTATTATTTCATTTGACTCGAAACACGAGTATACTTTTGGACCACAATAAGTTCTGATAGCTTTACCTGTGATTTTTAAAAAGTTCACGTCAAATCGCCTTGCGATAAGAAATTGATTATGAATTTTTTGAATGGAAATAGATAAAGCAATAAAATATGACTTTTTTAAATGGTGTTTTGACAATTTTTCAATGTTGTGTTTTCGAAACCCTGGGCCTCTTTCCATCTTGTTATGAATTTTCTCCTACAAAATGAGTGAACAAGTCTTTGCCGACGGGGGGGAGGGGTAAGTTTTATGGGGATCACATTATGTAAAAGAGAAAGGTTTTTTCAAGGTAGGAAAAGATAGAGAGTGGGGGCGGGGAGGGAGAGAGACAAAGAGACAGACAAACTCTCAACGAGAAAGAAAGAGAAAGAGAGAGAGAGATAGGGACAAAGAGAGAGATAAAGAGAGAGAGAGAGAGAGAGAGAGAGAGAGAGAGAGAGAGAGAGAGAGAGAGAGAGAGAGAGAGAGAGAGAGAGAGAGAGAGAGAGAGAGAGAGAGAGAGAGAGAGAGAGAGAGAGAGAGAGAGAGAGAGAGAGAGAGAGAGAGAGAGAGAGAGAGAGAATGCTAGAGAGTATAAAAATTTCGACCATAGCACTTTTTCAGTACTTTTTCTAAAATTCACGAAAGACCAAAGGCTTATGATTAATGTATTAGGATTAGATTATTCTAGTTATAATTATCCAGCTATGACACCCAAATCTGTGAAGCATTACAGTTTTAAACCAATTCCGTTCGGATACAGGTACTAAAAAATATTATTAATTTTATACTTTGCAATAATGGTGAACAGCGAATACGCTAATTAATATAGTGTCGACTGTATTCATCTCTTACCCTTCTTAGATCTAAATTAATTTCCACCTCTCAAAGCATGGTAGAGAGGGTACGTGAATTTCTAATTAGGCTTAATATATTTTATCTTTAGGATCCAATATGCCAGGCAGAGTTGATTCACTAAATGAATGCATAGTTTTTCAAAGGTTTGGGGTCGGGGGATGGTTAAAAGTGGTTTACCATCATTGTTAATTTTATTTGATTGTATAAAATCAGAATATTATATTATTATATAATCAAGATTAAAGATATGCGTAACATGTTATTCGCTAACATGACAACTGGTGGGTATTTTGTTGTTGTTGCTGTTGATGTTGTTGTTGTTGTTGTTGTTGTTGTTGTTGTTGTTGTTGTTGTTGTTGTTGTTGTTGTTGTTGTTGTTGTTGTTGTTGTTATCATTGTTGTTGTTGTTGTTGTTTGTCGTCAGCGTTGCGGTTGTTGTTTTTGTTGGTGGGGATCTTGTTGTTTTAGAGTGTTTTATTTTATTTTTCTAAGGATGGAAGCAGGACCTGTAATTAGGAATCAAGTATGAAAATCACTTAATTTTTTTTTTAAATTTTTTTTTACAATTTAAAATTACAATGGACCATGAACATTATTTGTATAAAAAAAACTATTAAATATTAGGCAACTCTACGAGATGCGGAACTAGACTATAGTTAAAAAGTACAAGAGCAGTACTTGAAGTCTTTTGTGGAAGTCAACAAAACTGTGACATCGGACGGAAATAATCTTCAACGCGTGTGCTAAATAGCCAAATGTGTAAGTAAAAAAAAATGTCTAAGGCACGCCACAAAATCGAAATTTTATTTTTTAAATGAACAAGCCAAGGCAGCTTACCACACCGTTGTCATTGGGGCTACGGCGAAAACAACAATATTAACAATAACAATAACAACAACTAGAGATTGTAAGTAGGCCCTTCAACGTCGCAGTAGCTTCTTATTCTCATTAAAACGAGCCGTAAGCTTACTACAACGTTGTATGACTACATAGTTACGAAGCTGGGTCTTATCATTGCTTAGTTTTGCAGCTCTCGGATCTCTCGGAATACAGGCACCAATTAGGATTCGAACCATGGACCTCAGTCTGAAGATTACGCTTGAAATCAGAGCGCACCTGGTTAAATCGGCTTGTTCTTTTCTGAATAGATCGGTATCAGTAGACGTGCTATGCTTCTGAGTAACAGCAAGTAACCAACCAACAAAGAATACACAGACATAGATTTTATGGTTAAAAAATATCCTAATCATGAGGTAGATAGAGCATTAACGTCTAAAAGAATGGAGCAGTATTATAATTATAGTCATTCAAGAAGGGTAATCAAAATTATTTGCCTCTTACGGAAAGTTTAAAAGACAAAGATCATGGACTCCGACAAAGGTCAACCGTCAGAGATTACGCAAAAGGGAGCAACTTGGGATATCACATCGTCCACATAGGTCTATCTCGGCGCACAAGTAGCCTAAAACCCATGGAAAAACACCACTGTGATCAGGTGCAGGCGCGCATTAGCTCCATAATCAGTTCAATTGGACGAACCAACCCATAACACTCAAATGAAATACATGTACAGTATAAAAAGCTGCATGTTCTCCGCGGTCCGTGGCTAGCCATGGGTGCACAGCTTTGACGATAATATAAACACATGAAATGAAATTGAATCTTTTGAAATTAATGTTACCGAAAGATTTTGAGAATCCCATGGAATGCAAAACGATCAATTGAAAACATACACAGCTACTTCAAGGACACAACCTCCACAAATTAAGAACTAAACGCGAGTATAATTATTGGTCACAGCTTTGAAATGATATGTACGGAGGGCATCGTTAAAGGGAGAAGAAGACGTCACAGACCAAGAAGGTGTCCAATTCATGGTTTGAAGAATGGTTTGCAAAGAGAATCGCAGAGGCAGGCTGCATGTCACTGTACAGTGAGGTTTTCTGCAAGATGGTGTGGGAGGCTACGACCAAAAAGAACCTGCCGTGGCGATGATGCTGGTGTCTTTCAGTGATTCATGAAAAAACCGCACTTATGTTACGTGTGTCATTTTACTCGATTTGTACCGCGAAAATCCATGGCCGTATTAAAATTGAGTAGGGCCTACCGAGCACTTAGACTAGAGAATGTAGAGTTTTAGAGTCTTGTTTTTCTCTTAGGAAATAATACACAATGCGTTGCACTTTATTATGTTGCCCCCATGCTTAATTCATTTATACGATGCAGGTTGATGTTGTTTTTACAGTAAAAAAATAGTCAAATTATTATAATTCTATAATTAATTTTAGGCCCACCGCCTCCATCTATAACTAGATCTATACTTATTTTTTTTAAAGATGTCGCTATAGTCGGGAATTGTTGGAACTTTTAATAGTTTTGTTTTATAAACTTTTATTAACTTAAATAATAATAATAATGATCTACACAATAATTAGGCCCTATTGGTTACTACTCAATATAGACCTTCAAACTCCGGTCTCGTCCTAAAAATTAAAAAAAAAAGTTTGTCAGTAAAATTGTGTACATTTATGATAACCCTTCGTTGTTCTCCTCCCGCTGAATGTATACATGCATTAATTTTTTGTTTACTTCTAGCTATTGTTTTTGTGGCTGGTGAAGTCTTACATGTTTATTGTTCTTTCGTAATGTTTGAGCTGCACAAGTGGTTGTTGGAAATGTAAAAAAATCTTGAAAACTGCTGATTTAATCTTGTTCACTGATTTTTCCTTCCACCTGGACGTAATAAATACACATGCTTTCATCCATGGGCCCACATAATTGGATGTATTGTTATTTTTCTAAATAAGATAAAACCAAAGACCTTATGGATAAAACAAAGATGCTGCCCTCTGCCGCCAGTACAGGATGTTGTTAAAATATTTTTATCCACAGTGACGTCCCTTTGCAAGCCAAAATAAAGTTGACAACGAAAGTACCTTCCGACACTTTCATGCGACCAGATTTGACTTTTTCATGATATAAAAACGAAGAGAAAAGATAAAATTATTATGGACTAGCTATATTTAGTAATGTTTTAGCATAAATATTATTCAATATTGTTCATAAACTTACTCTGTAAATCTGTATCACTGTAGGCCTAGATCTAAGTAATGGATGAGCCTATGGAGTCACTCGATGCGGGGGATGGTGTTCAACAGACCCAAGAGTTTACGGTTCATTCTCCCAGCGTCGGTAACGTAAACATTGCGCCTCAAACAACACATTTAGAGGGTGGCAATTGCGATGACAATTTCACGGATGATAATATATCCAATAACAAAAGCCATACCTGTTTCAGTCCTCTACTTCGACCTGGTAGTATGGGTACGTAACAAATTGCTAAACTGTAGATTTTAAAGACCAATGCACAAACATGACGTTAAATAAATGTCTCGTCGTGTTTTCGTAAGCCTTCTTATTCTTATATTGTAACGACGAGACGTAAGCTACGTCTTGTTCGTGCATTCTACCTTGATGCCTTGTCCCTCCTCCCAGTAAGAAACTGCACTAAAAAAAACCCGCTTTTTTTTTGTCACCCCATGGGCAGGCTCATTAGTGGAGACCATTGTATTGAATTTTGAATTTTTTACATTTTTTCTTGTGTGGAAAATATACACAAGGAAATATAATTTAATCTCGATCTAGATCCAAGATCTATTTCTTACCTAGATTTAGATTGGGATCTAATCAAGGGCACTCAAATTTTGTCCAGGCCCTGACTGGCTCAGACAATTGAATTTTTGAATTTTAAATGATTTTTAAAACACTGTATCTAATCTGGAAGGGCATGATTATAAATATATGTCATTATATTTCATGATACATTTTGATCTTTTACTTTCACCTCAGTGATGATGATCTTGACAGAGGAAGATTATGAAACACAGTATTGGCCAAAATTGAAGACTGCAATTGACCAACTTTTGAATATGAAGCCTGCCGCTTACAGCCCAATCTCTTATGAGCAAATGTACAGGTTTGTAATATTTTTGGTCAAGTCCTATTTCAAATGAAATCCAGACCTTGTTATTCTTAGCCTGTGTTTGTGAAACATCTATAGCAGAAAACTAGCAGAAGTGGTAGAGCGTTGGTCTATCAGTTAGAAGATCCTTGCATCAAACTCCACGCTGGGTCAAATATCTATTTGTCCAATTTTTGTCCCCTTGTGGTAGGGTCAAAGTCAGTATGATATGACTGATTGAGACAGGAGACATGCTATTTCTGCACTGTCGTTTGTGGTAGCAAGGAAAGTTGCCAGATGTATTGTTAGTCTTGGGGCTAGTTCTTAATATAGCCTAATTAGTGCTGCCTTTAGGTGCAACAAAATACATGATGATAGAAATAATCAATAAAAACTATGAATTAAAAAATGTTTGTAAGCAAAATAGATGGTTTTACGACTTGTTTGAAAAACTATCTCCAAACCTGTTTTTAATGAAAATTTAAAATACATCTACTTTTGATGTAAGTACAGAGTACTTTACAGCTATACATGAGCTACAGACTGCTATATTAGTCAATTACAATATTATGACAATTTGCCCAATTTACCAATTCCACCCATGAAATTCATGAAAGTTTTAAATGAAATAATTGAAAATTTTCAGTGAATGTCAACTTTAAAAAAAATTGTAATACCTGTAATTAGATGTTTAAAAAAATGGTATCTGTTTTCCTTGTTTGTTTTTTTTTTGGGGGGGGAGGGGTTTGTAGTACTTTGGCTTTCTATCAAAGACATTTTGTCATTTTTTTTTACGCTTATTTCTTTTTAATTGACTTCAAATATAACTTTTTCTACACTTAAACATTTTGCCAGCTTACATTTTCACTATGATATTACAGTGGAATTCACTTAAGATAACCCCTGTTTTAAAAGATAACTAAGGTCTTCTATTTAGAAACTATTTCTGAGGTACACATTCCCTTTTTTTTTAAATTTACAGCCACTGTTAGATAATAATCTTGGGATTTAAAAAAAAGACTTAAAGGCTGTTCCCAAGAGGTTACTTACTTAGGATTCCACTGTAGTTTGCCTCTCAAGCTTGTTCATTTTTTTTTAATGATTGAAATATTATTTATGATAATGTTTTTGCCTTAAGTCTAATATCACTTACAAAATGATGATTTATCTTTTTTCCAGTTGTGTATATAAATGTGTATGCAAGCAATTTTCTGAAAGACTTTACAACGATCTTTTAACCCATCTTTCAACTCACATGGAGCATCTTAACTCAGAGCTCAAGAGCTGTGTAAGCAATTGCATCAGTTTAGCGTTTTTCAAGAAGCCATAGGTTTGGAAATTGAACTAAAACTAAAAAAGGAAAGAGATAAGAAAGAAAAGAAGAAGATTTAAAAAGTGGAATGTTAATTAATACAGTTTTATACATAAAACCTCTGCATCTATTACTCTGTAGAATTTATAAACATAAAATGTTGAAGTTTTGAATTTATTTTTTTTTTTTTTTTAAATGTCTGATGGTTAAATGTTTTTATAAATCACATTTGTGACAAATAAAATATTTGTGTTACGTTGTGAATAGATGTACCATAGATTATATTTTCTAGGCTAATCGTTACATCTATTTCTTTTCACTTTTTTGTTGTTGCTTTAATATTTCATTTGGCTAAATTGGTTCTTTTTTTTTTGGCAAATAACTTACCAGCTTTCTGGTCGTTTTCTTCTGTATTACAGGAGAATGAAAGCATTCCCTTCATTGAGAAATTTTCTTTTCTTATGCACCAATATTTGCAAGCCCTTTCTGGCATTGTCCCAATTTTCAATTATATGGTGAGTAATATCTTAAAAATGTGTTACTGCGGGAACAATTTATGGTACAAATATATGACTTTGACTCTGCTTTTTTAACTAAACTGTTAGCTGCCATGTATATAACAACAAAAAAACCAAGGGATTTTTATCTTGTTAATCCATTGTGCTTTAAATAGTTATCTCACATTCTGGAAAGTGTATCTGAATTTTGATTTCAGGAAAAAAATTTTGGAATTTTTCAAAAGTTACTTCAGATTTTTAGAATTTTTCGAGTGTTACCTTCTAAATGGTCTAATATAAAAGTGAAAGTAATTTCTTTTGTGGGTTGGAGATCTGATAGGTGTCTAAAATTCTAAATCAAGTGTTTTTTGTTCAATGTGCATGATTTTGTTAACGAAACTGTTATATATTTATCTTTGTTTCAATCTCCTGTGCCGAGCAGTATTTGATTATAAATTTTATTCTATGTGTCTCTTTTGATCAAAGAAAGAGAGCCTAATCCAAACAGTCTTTATTGATACTTGGGAGAGTTTATCTTTTTACTTCTTAGTGATTGGATATCATATTTTGTTTAACTCTTATTTTGTCTTCTCATACTGTGTGCTTTCAGAATCGCTTCTATGTTGAAACAAAATTAAAATCTGATCTGAATGAAGAACTCAGGAGACTCTTTCGGACAAAGGTTGTGGATGTTCATATAGCAGTGTTGTTACGTAAGTCATTTATTTCAAATATTTTTTATTGAATTTCATTTGTATTTTTTATTGTAGTTTACTACATTTTAAGGTAGTAATGGGAAGTTAACTCAAATTTTGTCCAGGCCCTGACTGGCTCAGACAATTGAATTTTTGAATTTTAAATGATTTTTAAAACACTGTATCTAATCTGGAAGGGCATGTGAGCGCTTTCCCTTCACAAAGCTCAAAGCGCTTAACATTTTAAGCAGAATCACAAAAGTGTTCAAAGAAACATTTATGTGTACGTGAAATGAATCTCATATTTTGGACAAGTGAAAGCAAACTCCAGCCTCAACGTCTTTATATTTAAAGATTAAGATATTAGAAGCCATACTAGATTCACAATTCTGGAGTCACACCCTCTGTGTCGTTTAACTAAGTTGATTTATAGAGAGAGGTCAAAACTTATCTTTTTGTAGATTTCATTCATGTATCTTAGTCAGCTTCAAAGATGGTGATTTGTTTTGAATGATATATTGTCTCAGATTACTCAAAGATGAACCAAGGCCTGTTTTCTAGATATCTTCCCAACATTTTACCACCCACTGACCCAGCTTTCCTGGAGCAGTATGCAGAAGAGGCAAGGAAAGTGCAAGAACATATTTCTAGTATGAGTGATTTTACAAGGTATTGATCATATCAAAGTTCATTTCCTTTGCCTTTTTTTCAGATATTTTAACAAACTATCCACCAAACAGATTAAATAAAAATAAATTATAGCATTAACCATCACAAGATAGATGTTTCAAATAAAGAGAAGAGAAAAAAAAATTTCCCTAATATAGACACAGGGAAAATCAGTTCTGAGAGGAATTTGCCTTGGTCACCCAGCCTTAACTCCACCTAAATAATGGATCCAGCATATAAAAAATACTGTTAAAAAAAAGATTACGACTGAATTTATCACTCTTTGTGCCCGGGCGACCACACTGGAAACGTTTTTTTTTTTTTTTTATCTCTTTCTCCTTAATCCTAGTTATTCAAAATGATAGGGTTTTTGTTGGGCTCACTTTACTCTTCAGGCAGTTTTTTTTATGGTAAAGAACTGGAGTTTGTGCATGTACTCCCAACATATTTGAGATATGCATGCAACTTGCAATAGCTGATTAAAAAAAAATTGTCATGTAGTCGTTATTGGATGGTTAAAATTTTTTATGAAAAGGAAGAGCTTTATGGGACTTTTAAGAATGTTCTTGCTGTACGTTACTTGTTTTTTGTGGGGGGTGGGGGGTTAATTATTTCATGATGTACAGAAAGACAATAATGGGAACTGTGGGGTTTTGTTGTTAAAGTATTATAAAAAAGTATTTGCGATTTCATCAAAGCAATTATGATCGAAAAAGAGGAAAATCTCATTTTAAACTGTAAATAAATTGAATTCCATAATTTTTTTTTCAGTCGAGGACCAAGTAGCAAGAGAGTATTTGAGGATGACATATCTGTGAATTGATTTCAGTTTGTATGTGTAAGTATAAAAAATCAGACTACTTTTAAAAAAAGTTTATACCTTAACCCTGACCACCTGTATCTACCCGACATATTAACAATGTGGAAATGACAGAGAGGCGATGTGGGCAGATGTGTACACATGCAGTGTTATCATTTATGGTTCTTAAGATTTTTGTAACTTTTATGCTTATCATTCAAAGGGAGGCTTGGTTACAATTACAAGATGGTCTCAATAAATTTGCTAAATGGATTATGATTTGATGTTTCTCATTGATCAAGTCATACAACAGGGATGCCACTTTTTCCAGAATTCCAGATACATTATTTGGCTCCGGATCCTCTAAAAATCTTTCTATCTGAATCCAAGGTCCGGAAAACACTTTTTCCTAAAATTTTGGGTCTAGTGGCATCTCTGTTACAAGGAAGTTTCTAAGTTTAACCTATATATCAAAGAATATGAAAAGAAAGATATCCTCAATATTTTAAAATCACTATTAGCTTCTACTCTACTAGCTTTAACACAAAAATTTAAGGTTCTTACTAGAGAAAAGGCATGCTTAATTCACTGAGACTAAAGTGTTGGTTTCGCCTGCAAGCCTGACTTAGGATTTGAGGGCAATTTCTTTAGAGGGTAGACTCTTTCAATAAATAGATGCTGCCATTAAAAAGAACAATTATGGGAAGACTCCAGTAGTTTTTATCGGTTGAAATACTGTGTTGGAGCATGTAGGATTATTGGCTGCACTTGGTTCTTAAAAATGTGTATTACTTAAGATTTGAACATTTCTGTTAGTTCCATGGTAGATGTGACGACAATCCATTGTTTGTGACATTTAAGTGTGCATTCAGATTAAGTTAACGTCATTTATCACACAATTTTGGTAAGATTACGCTTCGGTTCCCTGATACTTTTCTTATTAAGTTATTTGTACTAGTTTTGTATTTGTTAAGTCTCATTTAATTTGAGAGAGAATGATGCTTACACAAATATCAATCGTTTGTTGTTGTTTTTTTCTTCTCCTTGATGTCTACAGGCAATTCTGTGATAGTGCTGTATTCACATGCTGCAGGATGTCTAGTGCTGGATGGATGCCATGTTCTCTTTTGACTTCACACATGTTCTTTCATAAACATTGCCATAACAATAATCAAAATCTTGTGTGGCCCCTTTGGACAATTGAAAGGAAGACATTCATGCGTTTGCTATATATCACAACTTTTTTGTGTAGGAAAATTAATTGTGTGTGTGCACTATATACAAGTTCATGTAGCTCAAGTCTTAAGAGTTATTTGATGCTAGTGTAATCTTTGTAAGTGATCTAGAGAAACCCTTTTTATGGAAAAGTACACAATAATGTGTTCATGGATTCATATATTACTTAAAAGAATAAATATTCGTTTTACAGTAGTGCTGGGGCGATCTATCGATGACGACTTGAGTCTGTGAGAATCTTTGCAGTGAGCGATATGCTGGTACTGCTGTCAGGACTTTGGTATCCTAGTCTAGCCGATCTAGCCACCGCTTACCAATGCGCTAAACTTGCCGATGTCTCAATCTAGCCACTGTGCACTGGATGTCTCTACCAAGCCACTAGTTGCCAATGACAAGAGTCTGAGAAAGAAGGCAAGGATCGAGTGCAGGGTTTTTGTTCGTTTTGTTTTTAGTTTGTAAAAATGCAGACTACACTGTGTGTGCCCCCTGGATGGCAGGCACCATTGGCATACATGCACTGCGCTAGCAGCTAGCTGCCAAGCCCTTTGGTATTTATTAACACTGTGGGCCTGGGATTAGTTATGTTGCAGTGTCGTTATGGTGCCTTAGGCTAAATAATTCCTATTATTTTGGTACATAACGGGGCAGGAGAGTGGCTTATCAAGGCTTATGGGTTACATTGGTTACTGGTGTTAGTTTACATTTTTCATATGAATAGTTTGAAAATAATATTTCTAAGTAATTGCAAACACAAACTCAGTGCAAATAAAAATTGATATGTGTAAGGCATTGTGTTGTTTGAAAAAAACAACAAAATAAATAAAGGAAGGGAAAAGCATGCGTGAGAGAGAGACAAACCAGGCTGAGCCCTGAGGTAGCGCATTGGCTTGCTGTTTGTGTGTACATGTACAGGCATTGTTAGACTTATTTATTTCCCTGCTATATTTAGTTCTTTTTTTGGCGGGGGGTCTTGACATTTTTAAAATAAATTCTGCTCAACCATCACTTTAAACACAATGATGATTGCCTAATAAAACTTGCCATACTTAAATGTATGGCAGATGTCTTTGGCATGGGTGAGTCACACTCTTCAGCTTATGTAATTTCTGTTATTTGCTTGAAAGTGACATGTAAAGAAACAACAAAAAACACAATAATATACACATTAAAGTGGGATAAAGTACGAAGTTTTGTATTATATGTGATTGCATGGGTAGCTGAAGCAGATAAATATTCTGGAATTAGGGAAAGGGGACTGCAAGGAACTAAGATTTCATGCATGGGGTTAATTAATAGTTTGTACATGTATTTTAAGTATAAAAATGCTTTAGCTTAAAATGTTATATGTTATCCTTAATTTAAATTTGTTGTGATATTGGGTTGTTTGTTTTTTTTTTTCAGATCTAAGTATACTTTTTAAACCAGCACACACTATTCAAAAACAAACAAAAAACATCACATAAAGATAAAATCCAAAGGGACAGGACTGTTACCACTTTATGGATGTATTATTTCACATCATATTTGCAGTTCTTCATTTGTCTTCTATATATTGTATATAAATACTGGATTAAATTCTCTGTTGTTTTCACATCATCCTAACCTTTTCCTGCTACCTCACTTGGTAATCATATCAGATTTCAAGGGAGGTTTACCATTGAAGATACATTGTAATTTTTTTGCCCAAACATCAGAAATAAAGTTATTGTATCATTTAGGAAAGCAATAGAATTTGGTGCAATCTGCGTTACATTAAATGTAGGAGTTTTGTAATTCCTAACTTGAAGTCTTAGTATAGTGACAAAAGAGATACCCATATGTAAACTCAGATCACCTAATAGTGTGCACTGAATGTGTGCATATTATAAACAATTAACATATACCTTTGAAACTCACTGGAAATTAAGCTGTGTGTGTGTGGGGGGGGGGGGGGGGGTTGTATTCAATGAATGGATTGATATTATATTTATTATCTGTCGAGTGCACATGTTCTGTAGTTATCACTGCGCATCAAAAGAAGCAGCTTATTTATTATGAAGTAGTGGAGGGAATGTTTACAAAATATTTTTTTTTTATCTCAGAAATTACAGTTCATATGAATTTAAATCATAGCGCTACTAAGAATACAAAATATTTTTTTAACCAGGCAATTTGTGTTATTTCATATCGGGTTATAGAGCTTCTTTTGAATTTCAACTAATACTGAACACTTGGTTTTGTTGTATTTGGATCTGGCTTACTAAAATATCTATAAATTTACAACATTCTATTTTAGTCAGTTGTTTTCCTTGTCATTCATTTTGCTTATTTTGTTGTTCTTTTTCCTTGCAATCTTTAAGTGATAAATGGTAAAGTAGTTATGATTTAATAACTGGATTTTACAATATGATTCAGTACTAAGGTAGTTGGGGGTGTATGGAGGTACTGGACATTGTATGTACAGAAGAAAAACATTGTCCAACTATGTATATGGGACTAAAACGTACAAGAGTTTTGTGGTGGAAGCACAGAAGAGGGCAAAATATTTGAACAACTATATAGTGTTCTTATCCTTTTGTTTGAATTTTTGCATCTGTTATTGAATTTGATGGGGAGCACACTGTATAATTGAAGAGAAATTGTGTTGTTTTTTCTAATTTCATCTGCATAAATCATTTTGTGGGGAAATATTTGAATACTTTTCAAATTTGGGATCAAAAGAACATAAACTTGAAATTTTTATGGTTTAGTTACTTGTCTAAACATAGGGCCATATGTGCAAAGTTGTGGTAAGCTTACAGCTTGTCTTAAGATGTATGAATAAAAAGTCTACCGCAATGTTGCACTTGCGACCCAAGATGCTTTGGAGGGCGTATGTGCGTATTTGTGTACCAACTACTATGCATATAAAGTTGGAACATATAGTGTTGCTCATTAATCTATATATGTAGCAATCAGCAATCATTATCCATTAAATGAAACTTAAGTACTTTAACAGCTGTACATGTTTCTTGCTTTTTATAAAGTTTTGTTTTTCCAATTAGAAGTTATTTTTAATCTTTGCTTTTTTTCCCCCTTTCTATTTTCCATATTATACATGCTTTTTGGGAAAGGGGGGAAAGGTTCAAATCTTTACCCCCTAGATACTGGTACTATGTTAGGTTATTCTGAACTAATTCTTTTAAAATGAAGAGATATTAATTTTTGCAAATACAAGTCTAACCTCACAGACTGCTGGCGCATATATTATTATCTAAAGTAATGCTGGTAGTTTTGAAGTACAAATTTGAAGAGGGTTGGGGTGGGGGCATGGGCATGGCACTTAAGTGTGCTTCTCTCTCTCACTCTACTGTCCCTCCGTTTTTTATCGCCCCCTCTTTCCGTTGCCCTCTCCATCCCATCTCTCTCTTGACCCTGATCTTGATCTCACTTTCAAGTTCAAGTTTCTCTCTTTATTTCCTTCCCTCTCTCCTTTTCCATCTGTGACCCTCTCACTTTCTTTTTCACATCCATATCTTTCCGTCTCTCTCTCTCTTTCTTTGAAGTCTCTCCTATCTCTTTTTTTCTGCCTTATTATTCTCATCTCTCTTTTAGTCCTTTCTTTCTCTATTTCACATCTTTCCCTCTCTCCCCCTCCCTCTATCACAGGGTACGCAATCCCCAATCACAGGGGCGTATGTTCAACTTTATATTTCCGCTTATTAAGTTCTGATCTCTTAACAAGAGTGTTGACCGTTTCTATAGTTATCTAGATGTGTACACTGCTGTAGAAGACAAGTGCGGTAATACCGGTAAGATATCTGGTCGAAATCAAACAGATCAATTATTTCCCAATCGCCAAGTCCTAGCACTTGTTAGTGTATGGGTAGAGACATGCAGGTATGAACATCTAGCTGCTCTTGACTGTGAATCATGGTTATTGCACTGACTAGAAAGTAGATGTTTACCATTCACTGAAGGTGCCTTCATACCATTCCTTGTTAAAGTCGTTTGTGTTCTCTCTCTGGGGTAGAACATTGATAGAATGAGACTTGACTATGAAGCTGTATGTTAAAATGACAACCACTCATCTGCTGTCATGTTTCATTATGTTGTTAGACTGACAGGCTTCTGGTGTTCTATGGCTATGGCATAATTTCAGTATTTTTATTGAGCTCCGTTAGCTTTAAATATGCAGATTATGAGTACATGTATTAGTCATATTCCAACCAAATTTGAATTAAGCAATTAATTGGGCATGTGTATAACCTATGATAGATTAGCATACGTTAATACCATCAATGAATGTCATAATTATTATTACCTATATAATTGGATTTAACTCTGCAGGTTTCCTATTATTTGCATTATAACAACTTAATAATTTCATCATTTCAGTTACGCAGCATAAAATTTGTTTTTCATGTTAATTATTAAAATCAATTGTGAACAGTTTTAATTGATGTTAATTGTTACAATTTTCTTGCACGTCTTGTTATTCCTTTTGTATTCCTTCTTTTCCTGAGTTATCTCCATGCACTAAAAAAAAAAGCTCTTCAGTGCTGAAACTGCTATATTGAAGCCATCCTTATGTATGGATGTAGGCTTGGATCATTTCAAAGCACACACTGAAGTTTTTAGAGGCAGCTGAAATATAATTCCTTAGAATACTCAGAATCTCGAGGTGAGCAAAGAAATTTAATGAAACAGTCCAACATGAAGTTAACACAAAAAGTTACTCATATAATTTGTAAACGCAAAGCAATCATTTTTTATATGTGATGAAAAGAAAAAAAATAATCATGAAGATGCCCCTTATGTTTTCCACACAAAGCAGAACAAGTTTAATGGGGTGCCAGATAGGTCAACTATTACAAAAAGTACTCTTGGCTGACATGCAGGATGTCAAAGGTTCAAATCTCAACTGGAGTCCCCATCACCATATTGGATTCGTAAGGAACTAGCCTTTGTTATCAGGTGGACTGCCTTCACGACAATTGATCTAAATCGTTCTAAAAAATTATTTCATGGTATTCCACCGTGTCTTATTTGCGGCAGCACATAAAATCGTCAAACATCAGTCTAAGGGTCCGTCCACAATATAGCACAAGATTAATAGTGTTGACGTTGGACAAAAAAGAACTCAACTCAACCGTTTTTGCAAAGGTAAAATGATGTGCAGATGTATTTCTAAAAAAATCTTGTCTAGGTAGTTTAGTGAGTCTACTTTTACTGGGGGTTTTTTATGGTTTGTCAATTGAATACTGACGTATCTCCATAAGGTATAGCAGTTTATAAATAAAATTTTAAAAAGTTTACCTTTAATACTAATAGCACAAAAAAATGTTAAAGTTTATTTAAATTTTTTTTTCTTACTGCTTTAGTCTCTTTGCCTTAATTGACTTTGATTTCAGGATCATCATTTATTTCAAAACTTTACAGTATCCTATAAATGGATCTTATGGAATGATTTTTATTTTCATAAACACATTTCTGAATTTAATGTTGCCAGGTAAAAAAAGGAAAAAAAAACAGGTTTCATGATAATAAAAGGTGTTCTATTTAAATCAATTTGATCTGTTTTCTCTATGTAATTTTAAAAAAATATTACGGCAAATGCTGCCTTAAGTGAAAAAATTTTCATGGAATTTATGTCTGCAAGACGGTACTATACATGTACATAAGATTTTAAAGACGAAGATACACAATGAAAAACAAAAGTGAAACAAGGAGATTTAAAATTGATTGCCTTACATTCAATGTCATAATGAAAATGTTTCCGAGTTGAGAAACCCTGAGTAAGTTCTTCATACAATTTGTAGTTCTAGTTTTTGTTACCTCTACGATTAGATTGTGTCTGTAACTGGCTGCAGTCAATGAGTTCCATAAGCTTCCAGTTCCACAAAAAGTGCTATTAGAGTCTTTTTTGCAGAGACCACAAATATGTTTTTGGTGTACTGCTTTGTTCAAACACATCAAAGAGAAGTATATTGTAGTTGTACTTATCTTGAAACTTGGCGTGCTGAGACAAGGAGTGAATGTGACATGGATAAAGTAAAAGCTGTTGATCTGCAGTGACTTCACTAGCTTTTCCACACAAGTTCTAGTTACTTTTCTTTTTGTTGTCTTTATTGGACTTTGCAACGCCTGGAGCTGAGTGGTATTTTTGATTCTTAAGTCAAGCAGAAATTATACACAGATGTGTACTAGTTTAATTCCAGTTGATAAAACGAGCGATCTGCCATCAAAGGTTTTAATTACAGATAGCCATATAGCAGAGGCATGAAAAAACACCAACATGTTTATACAAAGGCTGCATCAGGCTAAAATAAAAGGAATTATTTAGTGCTTAAAGATAAAAAGTATCAATATAAAGAGTATGATTTGACATATTTAAGAATAGAATTGGGAATACAAGATTGTCTTTTGTAGATGTGGGTATCCAATGGGTTGAATAATTTATCCAGAACAATATGATTGACAAACCAAATACCATTTACATTATATGTAATACTTTTACAAACGTAGCTGGCCAAATGAAGCTACCAAATTAAAAACTTGAAATTATAAGACAGAAAAGAAGATACTGTTGTGTATAACTTCTTTTAATAAATATCATTTTCATTATGAATTCAGGGGAAAATTGCATCACACATTTCATGAGAAATTTTAAATTGGTTATTTTGCACCCTAAATTGTATGTCCTTTAACACTCACAGAATACTGTGATTAAATGAACATTTGCCCAATACATAAAATTCATAAATTTGAAAGAACAAATTTCACCAGCAGCAAAAGAGAATTTTTATTAAGGCTTGGATCATTTCAAAGCACACACTGAAGTTTTTAGAGGCAGCTGAAATATAATTCCTTAGAATACTCAGAATCTCGAGGTGAGCAAAGAAATTTAATGAAACAGTCCAACATGAAGTTAACAGAGAAAATGACTCATATAATGAGTCAAAAATAGAATTGTAAACGCAAAGCAATCATTTTTTATATGTGATGAAAAGAAAAAAACTAATCATGAAGATGCCCCTTCTGTTTTCCACACAAAGCAGAACAAGTTTAATGGGGTGCCAGATAGGTCAACTATTACAAAAAGTACTCTTGGCTGACATGCAGGATGTCAAAGGTTCAAATCTCAACTGGAGTCCCCATCACCATATTGGATTCGTAAGGAACTAGCCTTTGTTATCAGGTGGACTGCCTTCACGACAATTGATCTAAATCGTTCTAAAAAATTATTTGATTGACTGTAGATTAGAACTAGAAGTATAACACATTGACAGAGGCAAAGTGCAGATGCATTCTTGTAAACACTGGAAGATATCACTTCCCCTCATTTTCAGTTTGTGCCAGTGCTGTCTTCGTCTCATGGTATTCCCACCGTGTCTTATTTGCGGCAGCACATAAAATCGTCAAACATCAGTCTAAGGGTCCGTCCACAATATAGCACAAGATTAATAGTGTTGACGTTGGACAAAAAAGAACTCAACTCAACTCAACCGTTTTTGCAAAGGTAAAATGATGTGCAGATGTATTTCTAAAAAAGTCTTGTCTAGGTAGTTTAGCGAGTCTACTTTTACTGGGGTTTTTTTTTATGGTTTGTCAATTGAATACTGACGTATCCCCATAAGGTATAGCAGTTTATAAATAAAATTTTTAAAAGTTTACCTTTAATACTAATAGCACAAAAAAATGTTAAAGTTTATTTAATTTTTTTTTTTCTTACTGCTTTAGTCTCTTTGCCTTAATTGACTTTGATTTCAGGATCATCATTTATTTCAAAACTTTACAGTATCCTATAAATGGATCTTATGGAATGATTTTTATTTTCATAAACACATTTCTGAATTTAATGTTGCCAGGTAAAAAAAGGAAAAAAACAGGTTTCATGATAATAAAAGGTGTTCTATTTAAATCAATTTGATCTGTTTTCTCTATGTAATTTTAAAAAAATATTACGGCAAATGCTGCCTTAAGTGAAAAATTTTTCATGGAATTTATGTCTGCAAGACGGTACTATACATGTACATAGGATTTTAAAGACGAAGATACACAATGAAAAACAAAAGTGAAACAAGGAGATTTAAAATTGATTGCCTTACATTCAATGTCATAATGAAAATGTTTCCGAGTTGAGAAACCCTGAGTAAGTTCTTCATACAATTTGTAGTTCTAGTTTTTGTTACCTCTACGATTAGATTGTGTCTGTAACTGGCAGCAGTCAATGAGTTCCATAAGCTTCCAGTTCCACAAAAAGTGCTATTAGAGTCTTTTTTGCAGAGACCACAAATATGTTTTTGGTGTACTGCTTTGTTCAAACACATCAAACTCAGTGCCAACTGTAGTTACTTTGAAGAACTACTAATTGGGCTGATATCCTTAATGCGTAATCTACTGAAACAGAAGAACATAGTGGTATTCCCACTCTGTCTTTGTGTGGCAGTACATAGAATTACCTGATGCTGTTATTGCAACTCTTGTCTTTCAAATCAAAGAGAAGTATATTGTAGTTGTACTTATCTTGAAACAAGGAGTGAATGTGACATGGATAAAGTAAAAGCTGTTGATCTGCAGTGACTTCACTAGCTTTTCCACACAAGTTCTAGTTACTTTTCTTTTTGTTGTCTTTATTGGACTTTGCAACGCCTGGAGCTGAGTGGTATTTTTGATTCTTAAGTCAAGCAGAAATTATACACAGATGTGTACTAGTTTAATTCCAGTTGATAAAACGAGCGATCTGCCATCAAAGGTTTTAATTACAGATAGCCATATAGCAGAGGCATGAAAAAACACCAACATGTTTATACAAAGGCTGCATCAGGCTAAAATAAAAGGAATTATTTAGTGCTTAAAGATAAAAAGTATCAATATAAAGAGTATGATTTGACATATTTAAGAATAGAATTGGGAATACAAGATTGTCTTTTGTAGATGTGGGTATCCAATGGGTTGAATAATTTATCCAGAACAATATGATTGACAAACCAAATACCATTTACATTATATGTAATACTTTTACAAACGTAGCTGGCCAAATGAAGCTACCAAATTAAAAACTTGAAATTATAAGACAGAAAATAAGAAACTGTTGTGTATAACTTCTTTTAATAAATATCATTTTCACTATGTATTCAGGGGAAAATTGCATCACACATTTCATGAGAAATTTTAAATTGGTTATTTTGCACCCTAAATTGTATGTCCTTTAACACTCACAGAATACTGTGATTAAATGAACATTTGCCCAATACATAAAATTCATAAATTTGAAAGAACAAATTTCACCAGCAGCAAAAGAGAATTTTTATTAAACGAATGCTTAATAAATCAGTACTCAAATCAGCAGCAAACAAAATATGAAATGGTGAAGAAAATACTAACAGCTAAAAACAAAAACAAAGAAATTGAGTGGCATTCATTCATCAGCTAGGCGTGCAATCAACATCACCATCCTTTGATGCTTTCATCTTTTTTACTTCCTGTTGAAACTTGTTCTCCATATTCAACACTTCTGATGGTTTTTTGTACTGAAATTTTCAGAATAAAGAAATGCAGAGAAACATAAGACTTCTTATGAATGATGAATGGTGCATAAAAAATTGTATTGAGTAAATTAAAAACTGTTATAAGAAAATTTTCATTGAATTGTTATTATTAACTTCAGTGAACGAAATGTTTTGGTTTTTCTTTGTTTACTTGTTAAGCGAACTTGAAGTCAGAAAAAGTAATACAGTATTTGGTTGTAAAAATATGGGATTGCTTCAATCATTTATAATCCTGAATTGTATCTTTGTTTTCATTAAGATCCGATTCAGTTTTCCTGAAATCTATTTTTTAAGGCAGTTTTTTACTGCAGCAAAGTCCTATAATTTAATTTTTTTTCCAAAGAAAACTTTATTGTTGTTTTTTTTTATGTTACTCTCAAATCCTTTCCAGGACTTTCTAAAAAACATGATTGCTCATGACAGTAAAAAAGTCTATTTATAATATTGAAAAGATATACCTAAATCAAGGCGTCCAAAAATAGAACTTTTTTAGAAGGCCAAGTCACCGAATTAATATAAGTGAAAAGATTTTTGCTTACCAAGGGTAAAAGTGATTTTATTTCTTTTAATTCTAAGCATAGATAGAGCAGAGTAATACTTAGAGAGTATTTTCAGCCCACACGATCAGCCTACACAGCAAAAATGTGAACTGTCCTATCTATGTGCGCACTATTTTGAGTTATTTTTTTTTAATTCATGAATGATGGATCATTTTATATCTATTGTGTCCTTCTACTGTTGCTTAATGCAAGTTGCGCAGCGCGATGCGAATATGTTCAAAATATACCTCACTTTGATTCTTGCTGCAAGTTTATGAATATTTCGGTGACTTTGCCTTCTATTTTTGCACGCCTTGACCTAAATGAAAAGCATTAGAAAAAAAATGAATGTTCTACCCCAAAATTTCAGACCGTTTTTGGGGCTGTTCACTTTACACTCATAATCAAGTTTTTTGTTTTTTTTTATGTTTTAAATGGACAAATTGCCTATAAAGGTAGAGTCTAATTCTAAAAAAAACAGAATGTGTGTCTCAAAACATACCGATACAATAAGTGTATTATTAGCATGAGCAAACTCTATTGCTGATTGATCAATTCCAAGCTGGCATCGTTCAAGATCAGGTATGTTGAATTTCTTGTAATATCTAAACAGGATGAAGAAAGCCAAATTCATATACAAACATAATGAACATTCCCACTACTTAAAAACATTAAAATATAAAAAACAAAAAAACTTTTGCTGCAAATCATAGACTAAAAGAGTTGATATTCTGTTAACTCCAATTAAAAAAGGTCATTTTGCGCTTATCAATATTTATTTTCATTCTTTAGAGAAAAAAGTAGCATTTATTACAAAAAATACTGGAAGTGTTTGATTTTGTATTAAAGAAATAGACAATCAAATGAAATACAGTTTGGTTATTTTAGGGTGTTAAAAATAGTTTTTAAAAAACAACAAAAGCAACTTGAACTTTAATTCAAAAGAATAGAAAGACAAACATGATGAAAAAGAAACACTAAAATCTCTCTCAAATAGCACAACTACTAGGCTTCCTATATGCTCTGAGTTTCTTCTCAGAATTATGTAGTATGTGGCTTATAAAAGGTGAAACCCTTACTTTTTATTAAGCGTAGATATTATAATTTGCCTCTCTTCTGGTTTTGCCACAACCTTGTAATTATCAATAGGATAAGGCAAATTCCGTACGCGCCATTGAAAGTGTGTCTTTGTGTCTTTGCGCACAAATATGGGCTGGTATAGGAATAGAAAAAAAAAGATAAGACGCTGAGATAAAACAATAATTCATGCATATCTTTGCAACTATGAGTTCTTTGTTTGTCGTTTTTTTTTAATTATATTTTGTTTTGAATTCAAATCCCAATAAAAAATGAAGTTATTTAGTTTTTATACTAGTGTAACATGTTTAAAAAAAAAAAGGAGCTTAATCAAATGAACACAGGCAATATGTTTTGAGTTAATTCAGTCTTTATGAATTAGAACTCTTGCCCCTCCCAAAAAATAATAAAGAGAAACATATATTTCATCAAAATTTTGTACGTTGCTGAGTTTCTTATGGGAGAGAACCAAATATGGCATTACATTGGGTGTAAAATTATTTTAGAATCAAACAGATAGCACTCAAAACTCACATTTGCACTGCTTTCCATTAAACCTTCCATTTCTAGATTGATAGGTGTTGACTGTTCGCCAATTTCTATTTCCCATCGACCAGCACCTCCAAGTGTTCCTTTCTTCCTCCATTTTCGAACTTTTATGGAGAATATAAAATTATACTTATACAATATAGATTGATATGTTGCTTCACAAATTTATATAGAGTGGCTAAATCACAACTCTTGAAATACTACAAATATTTGAAGTTTAAGGATTAATTAAGAAGCAAGGGATACTGAAAATATGTGGGAATAATAAGTGACAAAAGCAGTCAAAAACTTGAACTAAGGGACCACAAAATCAACAAGAGCATTTTAACATATACATTTACATTCCTTAAAATAAACCAGAACCCCATAGGCTTAATTTTAAAGCTGGATGTTAATTATACTTTCAAAACAAAAATATACCAATGTTAATGAAATCATTCATGAAGCTAGGTGACCTTCTTTTATCAGAGGTCTTAATTAAAAGTAAAAGGAAATCCTGTCCTTTATTTATTTTTTTTAATTTGTTAATGATAAATCTAGATTTTATACATAATTTTTAATTGCGTTATATTATTTTTTCAGTCACAAGTTAAAAACCTGTGAATATGTAGGTGAGGTTCACAGAGACGATATGTCTCACTGGCACTTTAAAAAAATCATTAATGACTAGTTGGACCAGTCTGATAATTATGTGTCTAGTTGTCACAGATGTCGTGGCACCTTTGTCTCTGTCTAGCACCAAGTACATTATTTATAAGTCTTGGAACTTGTCGCAAAAATATAAAACAAAATTGCAATGTGAGAATTCTTCCTCTATGCTCTATTGTTATACATAAATTTATTTAAATGTCAAATTGACTCTGATGAGCTTCTCAAAGCAAATGGTAGTTCCATGAGCAAATTTTCCTTTTAAAAATATCACAACTTTTTCCTGCACCAGTCAAACTTACATTCACATAATTTTATTGATTGGTAATAACTCCATCACAGCTTAATCTGTGTCTGTAATTGTAAGTACTGATGTACCATGAATTCATAAATGTATGTTTATAAATGCTATCCAGTATGAGGAAAGATCATTGTGCTGCAAGTCTAGAATATCAAATGTGCTAATTATATTACCTAAGAGGTCTCCGGTCTTAGTATCATATTCCTCTGCCATTTCTGTCCCATCGGGAAAGGTAAAATGTATTTTTCTCCTACCTGAAATGTATCAGATTAAAATGAAACAAAAAGAACAAAAAAGAAGACTGTATGCTTGTCTAAAACACTGATTTCTAGTTTCTTTTAGGTTTAGATACATTGACAAAAAAAGGGCATATTGGTCTTTGAAAAAAAACAACAGACGTTTTTTTTTTTTAGCAAAACACATTATTAAATGAAAACACTTTCAAATTTATGGAATAATTAAAAAAGAAAATAAACTTACGAATATTTAAGCTTCTTCACTAGTTTTTCCATATTGAAAAAGCAATGTCAGAAATAATTTTTGTACATTTAACATGACTGTTCTTATTATGTAAATTAAAATAGAGAAGACTTAAAAATTGCATAAAATAAATAGAAATAATTTTTTACCCTTAAAAGTTGGTAAAGTAATTTTACCCCAGCAGTATTGAGCAGACAACCGGAAAAGCCAGATTGCTAGGCTCTGGTGACTAGGTGCAAAAAATGGGGCAATTTTTTTCACCTGACTAACAAATCCTCTCAGCCTCACTGTTATTGCCAATATTTTTTTCATTTCTTGTTATTAGTTAAACAAGTATTGAGCTGAAAGGTTTGTTGATTTCACTTTCTTCACTGATTGACTTCTTTTACTGCTTTTGTGTGAGGACAAAAAAAATAACAACAAACAAACAATTATTTATTTTGTTTCCTGCAGGTGAAACTTATTTAAGGGGCTGAGGGTGTGGGTTTGATTTGTTTCACATTTTTACATGGAATAACAACAGCTTTCTTTAAAAGAATTAATATTAAACCCTTCTGGTTATATTTTATAATTTATGGTAACATTATTTGCTGCATTCCCAACTATCAATCATAATATAACTGGTGCAACTTTAACCTAAATGCTTAAAAACCAATGTGGAATCAAAGAGATGTTCAGTTGACATCAGAAAGACATAAAAAATGTATTTTCCGTCTCAATTTTTTTTTCACAAATTTTTGAAAATACAACCTTATTGAAAAAAAATCCAGATCAAACACAGACCAATCTGTGAGCTAAAATTGTACACGTCTATTTTTATTTTTTCTTTAAAAAATATTATTAATGTAAAATTCATGAAATAAAATTTTCCTTATTGTAACTCAAGAAATATATAAATATTTGAAGTTTATGCACCATGTGCATGTATTGAGTATTATATTTTAAGTCAGTGAGTGAAAACTAGGGTGCCAGCTGAGGCTGGTCAGTGTGATCCCTTTTTTAGAGGTCAGGTTTTCAGGAAACTAAGTGCTCAATTGCTAAATCACTGTGTCAAGCAAAGCATCTACAGTAACAGTACATGTATGTAGGCCTCTTAATCCAATTTACCTCAATACCATGTAAAAGGGAACCATTCATAAGTTTATAACACTAAGGTATAAAGAGGAATAATGGATGAATGAAAACCCACTGCCAAAGCCAATGTTGTGGTGCTCAGTCTGGAGGTGCTAAGCCAGTTAACTTAGCATATAGTCTGCAGTTCCCTCATAGCAAATCCAGTTAACTAGTGCCTTAAGCTTTATGGGTTCCCAAATCACTCAGAGGTTGACAATCATATTCGAAATTTCATTGAGATGAGTTTACATCTTTAGATCTTTATCTTATTATAAGCATTTAAGTATTTTGATTAAATAGTCCCCAATAAGACCTAGATCTAAAATCTAATCTTGATCTAGAGTCAAGAAAGATCTAGAATCTAGCTAATCTGACTCCATTCGAAGTCAAGATCGGTATCAAATTGAAAGAAACGTTGAGAATATTTATAAAGAGTACATAAAAATATAAAACATATGAATTTTGATCATCATGAACATGACAAAAAGCCTACCATCTTGAATAATGCATGTTTTTTGGGCGGATTGTAATTTTCCTAACCAAAGTTCGGCCATGTTGTTTTTATTGGATACAAGTGAAAAGCAGAAGAATGTTGGAATCGTTTTTTCGCTTCTCAAACTAAAAGAGTTCCCAAATTGCGCACCATTTAGACAAAAGACAATTTTACAAAACAAACAACAACAAAAAAACAGTAAATGGAATTAAAAGAATACTACTTATACAGAGTTAGGGGCTTAGAAAGAATTTTACTATTCTTTTAAATTAAAAGGAGACACAAATTTAAATGACAAAAGCTATTGTAATTTGATTTAGATACAAAAATTACACAGTGTGTTATAGGCACCAAGGCATTGCGGTTGCGCCAGTCTTCCTCTTGGCTAACTTCAATCTGTTCAGACAGGCAAACCAGTAAGCTTATTCCACTTCTAGTCTTGGGCTGCAGTGCAAGCCTTGGCCGAGTAGCCTTGGTTTTAACATCGCAGTGTATATTCCAGGTCTCTATTCACCAGTCTGGATATAATCTACAGTTTATTGCAACCCTGGACTTCATCACGATGCTATTTTAAATAATCTAGAACTCATAAAACGTCGAGATAGAACACGCCATCAAGCTGTGAGACTGGATTGCTTTGCACAAGTCTAAAACCCCTTTCGGTGAGTTGCTCTGATAGACTGACTAAACGTAGTGATATAAATTATTTATATGATATCTAGTAATGCAGTTAATTCGAGAATACCCTCTTTACTCCGTTTGCACCGATGCTCCGGGTTGACTTAGATATAGATCTAGAACTGAAAAAAAAGACAACAAAAAAAAAAACACCCAGTATTCTAGATCTAGAGAAATCTAGATTCTAGTTCTAGATCTAGAATTCTAGATTCTACATTTCTACTTTCTAGGCAGCCACTGGAAATTTGGTTAAATTAGATACAGAAAATCTAGTCTATCTTAGATTATCTAAATCTTTTGATTTGATTGGAGTATGAAATTATCATGGCTTCTCCTTTTATGTCCTATTAATTTAAAGATCAAAGTTTCCAGGTGGACCATTGACATCTGGATAATGTGGATTCTATTTAGACCAATTAGGCCTACACTTGGAAGTATCTATTCTATAATTATTTCAATCATTGACGATGATTGAGAGCTGTATATCTAAGTCTCTCTTTCTTGGAGGCTTCCCCTTTGCAAATAAACCGCAAGTTATAAAACCTTGTGAGCTTCAATATCTAGGCCTAAAGCTTTTTAAATGCCTTTACTTCCTCTTCAATCATGGCCCAGATTCCGCATCTATAGCGCTTATCTCATTCGGACAGAGATCCATAGCAACGAAATTGGACAGTATAGGATAGATTGCTCTGTTGTGTGTGTGTGGGGGAGGGGGCTCTTAAATTGGTTTAGCGTTGGTCTTCAGATATTAATCCCATTATAAGTAGATCAAAAATTTATTCACAGTCGGATTTCATCTCCTACTGGTTGGGTCTGTGTTTATTGTGATTCAAGTCTACCCGCTCTGTCGCTTGTGTGGCAGCACATAAAATTATCAGAAGTCAGTTTTGGGGCCTGTCTACAATCGTAACAATGTAGCATAGTGCTGATTGGATATCAAGCAACTGACTCAACTAATTGCTCTGCTGTAAATGCCAGCCAAAGCCCATATATTGATTATTCACAGCCTGTATTTTGCCAAACCATTCTCACTGAAATCTATCCAAGTTATCTTTCATTCTGATGATTCTCATTTGACTCAGAGTTATCTAGTCAGATATCTAAATTAGTATTAATTAGTTGCTTGAACTGCTAAACTAAAGTTTTTTAGTAAAAAAAAAAATTAAGACACAAAAAAGAGAGGAAAAAAAGGCTATAAGTATTTAAACTCCAGCTGCTCTATACAAGAGATCTAAATACCCCCAGCCTGGCTGGCCCTCACAAAAGGAAATAAATGATGCCTACAAGAAGGAATAAAATAGTGTGAATAATATTCCTAACTTTTCAAATGCTGTCCGTCAAAAAAAAAAAAACGCTACTTTTTTTTTTCTAAATAAAAATTTATAAAAGGCTGGGAATAAAATTAAGTCGCACACAGACTGTCCCTCAGGGAAAAACTGCTTTTCAATTTTACTTTTTAGTAGTCGCAGTCCAGCTAGGAATAATTGCCAAAGTCAGACCACTTGCATGCTGTTTTAAAGAGAGGTTACACGTAAGAAAAAGAAAAGAGGCTTGTAAAGCATTCGGGAAATATAAATTACAAAGACCTTATGGTTACTCAACAGATCATCTCAGGATGTAGGTTCAAGTCTGACATCATTAATCATGAGACTTTTTTTCACTGGTAGTGCAGCTCAACAAAATTTAGAAAATGGTTCTCATTATTTAACCAAGGATGAGTACATGAGAATAAACTTCATCTTGAAATTAAAATTCTTACATTGTATTACTGTCACTTTTGGTACCACTACTCATACTACTACAACCCCTCTTCCTGCTACTGCTGATTTCTATTACTGCTTATAACATGGCTTTGATGAGGAGGACACACAACACAAAATATCCACATTTTTTATATTAAAACATCTCAATATGTTTGATCTACAAAGATTTGAGTGGGAAAGAAGACTTGTAAATATTTGTAGTTTTTGCTTCCCAGAGTGTAAAAATAATTCACATACATGAAAAAGACTGGGATTTCAGTATTTTATAATATTGGCAGATTATATTTAAAAAATTAGATTGTTTGCTTTTATATAATAATATTAGTTTTATTTATAATTTTTTTTATCAAAGATGAAGACTATAATAATGCATACATGAACAAAATAAAAAACGGAAGATGCTATTTAATTCAGCAAGGACACATTTTAAGAGGAGTGTTTTAAGTGATTATTGTGTGTTTACCTGTAAGGCAAAAAAATATTTAATTTGTTGTGGGGGAGGGGGTCCATTTTTCTTCAACCACCAATACTGGTTTGTGTGGAATATTGAAAGGGGGTTTGAAATGTTAGATTTTAGATGATACTGAACATGTGTAATACATGTTTATACACGATTGTATAGAAAGTATACATTGGGTTGTTGTTGTTTTTTTAGTATCAACTGGTTCAGATGATTCAAAAAAGATTTTTTTTTGTACTTAACGTTTAAACTAAGGGTGTAAGACAACAGTTATTATTTTTTGTTTCGTCTGTATTATTTTCATGTGCTCAAATACAAGAAAAGTGTCACATGTTAATAATGTGATATAATTTATACTTAGCTTGTCCCTATTTTTAAAATTGATCAGTTTACTTTTTATAACTTTAAAGGATCATCATTGGTCTTTTCAAAAACGTTAATGTTACCTAGTTTAATAATACATGTATAGTGTTGATTGAATAGATACCTTGTAAGCCAACCCTTTGAATGGTTCGGATGTAGGGCCTTTGGTGTGCAATTCGCAAACAATTATTAATTTTAGATTTTTTTTTATCTCTTATATTTTTAAGTTTTGATAGCGCGTAGGAATTGGCTAAAATGGTAAGCTACATAATCTGGTTTATTTTCAAGGACTATGTTCTACAAGAAAAATAAAGCTATGAAAGTTTTGTTCTAATTGGAAACGTCTACAATGACCCAGTTTCTTTAAGATTATCAGCTCAGCTTTCAGGACACCAGGAAATGGCCCATTTAGTAAGCGGTTTATATTCTAAATTCTAAGTAGCTGAGCTCATGTTTGAAATATGCCTGGCGATGCTACCTGGCCCATGTTTGTGTTAGGCTACATGCTGCCAAAACCCTTCCGTTCGCCTCGTCCATATTGATCCTACACCTTTCTTTCTACGTTTATGTTTTCTGTGAGGGTGTGTGTTTTTATTACATCTTTTTTCCCTTCCGTACACCCGCTTCCCACGCTCCTGGAATTGCCTATGTATACTGTCAAGAATGTCTTAAGAATTCGCACTGAGCATATAGCACATGAGGGTTCTAGTGCCTGTCGTGTATTTTTTTTTATTATTATTATTTCTCTTCTTCTGTCTAACATCCACAGAGCTATCTTGCATTTCTTTTTAAAAAATCACTGTGAGCTTCCGACACCTATGAAACTTCCTGCCATAAACGCCTCGACAGATTATAATATTATTTTCTATGTTTGTGTCCACACCGAGCGTGAACTTGAAATGGAAAAGTGTGATTGAGTAGGGGGGTTGAGGTGAGAAGGAACATAAAAAGCGAATGCTGCTAGTGCTAAACATGCGTACGCGTGTGAGTGTTTTACTTTTAAATGCTCCGTAAAATCGGCACCAGAGAGTCTGTCCAAAACTCAATGGAAGAGAGTCACATGGTATTGCTATCTAAGTATCTTTAAAGTTGGCGATCTGTTGGTTGCGAAAAGCTTGCTTTTATGTGCCAGATGTATTTTCTCTTAAGTGTTAAGATTGATAACGTGTTACATATATTGCTTCTAAAGATAAAATACTAGATATTTCTTACACCTAAGCGTCAGAAAGTGGCCGAGAAAGAAAACGTATAATAAATATATGTATTATTAAATCCCAAGATGTTTTTGTTTTTTTTTAATAGATTGTCGCAATCTATCTAATTGTGCGTCAGGGTTTACATAATTATAGCTTCTCAGTTCCGTATGTATTATAAACACGCCATTTCTAATTCTCGTGCTTTTCCACGTTTTAGAAAGAGGAAAAAAAGTTCCGCAAAACACTTTTCTAAAATATGTAAGGATTGGGTTTCCTTTATGATTGTGGGTAAACAATTTTGTCTAAGGTTAACACGGTAGCTCATATGGAGATGAATACAGTGTAATTGAATTTAAAAGCAGAAGCCTTATCTTCAGACCTTTTTCTAAGGTCGGAGAAAGGATCATCTCTCTGACGCGGATAAAAAAAACAAAAACAATCAATGCTGTCAAAGTGGGGGAGGAGGGAGTAGTGTGGGTGTGGTATGTTAGAAACTAAACCAAAGAGAAAGTAAAAGGGATGCACTTCTCTTCACGTAGACTGTATAATTCGAATTATTTATTTTATTTGTATGCATGTAACATCGTCTTTAAAATTGATGACTGTATAAGTTTGTATTGTGTAGCATTTGTTTTGATTACCGATATTGGTGGTATTAATTAAAATTATAATATCGTGTTCTTATACTCGCTACAACAGAGCCGAGATCGCAGTGCTCACAATGTATAGCTGTTAATCCTCAAACAGATGATTCATTCATGAAAATATCGATGTTTGGGTCTCTCTCTTGTGTACACTGCAGCATTCTTATAGTTATTGATTTCCCTACTATATCGTACACCAAATGTTTATATGCTTATGTGTATGTGCTTTATCCATTCAATCTCATCCTCTGAGCGGATGAGTTCGCGTAGCGTTCGGCCTCTTAAGCAGCGATTACATTCGCTTAGCAGCTTCGATCACATTTAATAATGTTATTCTTACTCGTAGAGTGTATTTAAGGAGGCGGTTTGTGGGCTTTGTTCTTAATAGCTTTGTGGATCGACGGTATGTACATGTGTACCGTTTTTGTTCAGAAACAGAATATATACATATATAATAGATCGTTGCACCCATCTGTAGATTATAGAACTCGTGGTACCCCCCCCCCCCCTCTCTCTCTCTCTCTCTCTCTCTCTCTCTCTCTCTCTCTCTCTCTCTATCTATCTATCTATCTATCTCTCCACTGCGGACTCTTTCTCATTCTAATCCTGTGTCACATCATTACGAATACGAGACGGATATAATTGCGGAGAACTTAAAGCCAAATACAGTTTTAACTCCAGGCAATAAAAGATATATTTTAAAAAAAATCAACAGAAGAATGCGTAGTGCTTTTTCACTTTGGTTGGTGATGCGTAAAACATATTTTCTAAACGTCGTTGGATTCCGACCACCTGTATAAAAAAAAAATTGAATTCTTTTCCAAATTTCAATCATTTGTATTCGCCAAAAGAAAACAAGCCATGCGTGAATTCCTTTTTCGCTATTTGATTGAAATTTACTTCCATGTCGCTATTTCGAACGATACGTTTTGTCAAATGTTTGCTTGTCGGATCTGATGTGCTATCCTGTAGGTATTTGTCCAAGCCTGTTATGATTGTATCTATCACTCGCCTATCTTTTCGATCAAATCTCTTCGATTTTTATCTATCAGTATCATTCATTATGTGAATGTTTTATGTCTTTTCAACGGTACTGTAAAGTTGACTGACTTCACCAACAGGATTGACTCTTGAGACATGTGGACATCCTATGTATACAATTTTTTTACAAGTTACCATTACGTTTGTCAGTCCGTCTCATTTTTCCTGTGTAATGTAAAACTATAATGACAGCCGCCTCGGTCTATCCAGCAGAACAAGAGTTTGTAGTTCTAGCCAGAGATTGGCCATTAAAGAAGGAATGCATGTGACCGCCTTGGCTCTCCAGCATACTTGTACCTTAGTCACGTTATTGCTTGGGGCTGCAATGACCTATGGGCCTATGACATTTAGTTTACATTACTTTTATATTTTCCCCTTCCCATCTTTCGCCAACACAGTTGGATAGCAAGAGCATTGGAAATGGCGGTCAAAAATTATGATGAGCATACTCCTGATAATGATAATAATAATAAATAATTAGGAATGAGAGTTCATCAAGAGTTGAACAATGTTAGAAAAGTGTAATTTAGTACCAAGTGAGTTCATCAAGCAAGGTGACTTAGTAGTGTTTGTCGGCGCGACTTACGGTACAATGTATCTACTACAAGATGCTGCTATGATGTGTCTGCTAGATCTCTCATGATTGTCTTCTAACAAAGTAAATAACTGTTTGGGAAATATCATTCCCTCTTAAATAAAACTATTCTCTTGATAACCCACAAGCCTAATCAATTTTTTTTATTCCCGGTTTATCGAAGCTTTCTTGCTTTGTTAGTCTAGGACTCAGGCGGTAAATCACTGCTTTCACAGGGAGAAGGTAATTCATTAAGTTTGATCATTAGCTGATAACCGAACGGGAAGCAGGGATCTCAATAGAGGATTCATTGGGAAAGTTAGGGGGCGTGAAACAAACCAAAGATCTCGGTGCTTTTTTAACACCTCCAAGAGATTTACAACAAAAAAAGTAACATACTTTTCATTTTGTCCTACTGTTTAAGGACATGAGTTTTGTCCTCCGGTCTAATTAATACTGCTGGATACAATCTTTGGCCTCCTTGTTTTTAAATCAACGTGCAACAAATAAATCATCTAATTTACAATTTTCCTGCATAGCTTTTGGATAATTATTCATTGTGTCGATCACAAGAGCTTTTACATAGCTCCAGTGTTTTTTTTTGTGGTTTTTTTTCTCTTTAGGTGTCCATTATTTTTCTCAACTATTACTTGTTACAAAAAAGATAAAATTGTTTCTACAGAACAATTGAATCATGCGTTGACGTGTTAATGTTATTGGTGTAATTTATGGAGTGCTTCTTACATAGTTGAAGATAACATAGCAATGTCAATATTTTCCAACCCAGCAGTGCTCTCTGTTCGGAGTCTTGTATGTATGGTCCTATATTAATTGTACCCACTTTAAGAAAGGGTTAAAAATCGAAGCTCAAAATTAGTTGCAAAAACATGTATATTGCATTCAATTCGCTTGTCCGGCGATATTTGCTAAATATAAAAAGTTTGTGTACAATATTCATTTCCTTAAGAAATTATAATTCAGGGAGGGCTTCGAAATCTTAAGGCCCAGAAGTCTTTCGGAAAAGAGTTTGCGTACAATACCCTCTTGTTCAGCCTTGGGCGTTAGTTCTTCAGTGTTCACCTTTTCAACCGCCCATTTTTTTTTGCTTTTTTTTTTAATTGTGGAACGCTGTCAAGGTTTTAAAATAGAAATCTCTCCAGCATGGCGTTAAAAATGGCTTTGGAGGGGGTACATTGCTGAGAAAACGAGGGCTCTCCTACGGTGGAGTCTTAAAAACTTGATACTACAAGTAGTGTTGTGTGTGTGGAAACCACACTGTTTCTAGCACTTAGTCGTAGCCCAGTGGTCGACTCGTGAGGTCATCACTCTCTGCGCCTGGGGTGGATTAGGGGAGGCCGCCCATAGGGGAATTGATTTTGGGAAGTTTACAAAGGGAAAAAACGGCGGGGGGAGACCACTACTGCAAAACTAACACTATCTTCTTTGCGAACGTTACCATAGGTTGTGTGCGGGGGGGGTAGACAGAGAGAGAGAGAGAGAGAGAGAGAGAGAGAGAGAGAGAGAGAGAGAGAGAGAGAGAGACCAATACTGCAAAACTAACACTATCTTCTTTGCGAACGTTACCATACTTGGTTATTATTAATCAGCCTCGTCTTTCTATCCCTTCTGTTTTAACGCTTCTCTCCTTCTATCTCTCTTTTTTTCCTTCTCCCTTTTCCCCTGGCCTTTTGACAGTATAAAAACTCACTCGCTGCACTCAATTTTGAGAACACATACTTTTATATTCATCGGGACTGTTCCTTGAACAATTAAAAATAACTGCTAGAGCATCTATCTAGCAGATGGTATGAAGAAGAACAGAACATTTTTAAATTCTAAAATCGCTTTTTTTTTCTTTCCAGCTTACATGGTTTTCTACCGAGCTCTTTCACAGTGTAGGGTAAAAAAAAAAAACCGTTCGCTGACCGACTGGTTTCACCAATGAAACGCCGAGGGTTATTATATCTCTCTCCCGAGATAGAGACTGAAGGTTCCACAGGTTGTTACATTCAAGGGTGTGCATGTAACCGTATAACTAGTCTCTCTCTTCTCTATATCTCTCTCTCTCTCTCCTCTCTCTCTCTCTCTCTCTCTCTCTCTATCTCTCTCTCTCGTCATTTGGGCTGGACAAATCGACACACAAAATGTATAACCAATTTAATTTTTAGACCTCTTCCTTCTTTCGAAATATTAGTTACTCTCTTCCATGATCAAAGGCGTTTTAATTACCAACAGATAACATACACATACATAATTTAAATGAATGTTCATACCATAGCTTAACATGTGGGTTAAAGTAAATAAAAGAACTAAACCAACTCGCGTATTCTTTGATTCGTTTTACGTCTCCCGAAGGTTTCCCGCATAGATCGAATGAATCTGCATCTGTACGGAGAGAAAGGGGGGAAAAGGAAATCGACACACAACCTGGCTGGACTTACTAAACTTGTATGCGCGTACACAGGCCTGTCGGCGGAGTCCCTCAATTTCCGTTTACTGCTCCCGACTCGAGGCTGATTGATTCCGGCCCAGGAGCCGGTGAGTGACTCAAATTTACCGGACTTGTCACCGAGTGAGGGAAGAAAAGGAGGAAAGGGTGGGGGGGGTGAATTGAATGAGTGTCTTATCTTTTTTTTCAACTAGCGCCCTGAAGAAATATTGCGGCTTTGTGGAAGAGTTGTAGTATAGAGTGGTCTATTTTAGTCCGGGGTTGTACATGTAGTCGTATTCATTGGCTCCTATTCCTAAGCGCGCCATTTTGTCTTAGGGTGTATAACGGAAGATGTATAAAATCTTTACTAACATTGGGCTGTGAGTGGTGTTTACTATCCAATACTGTACATATGCTGATATTCGTCAGAAAACTGTGACTTGTCTAATCGGCTTTTATTCATTCTCTCTTTCTTTAAAACGAACTGACGCCTGCCATCTTTCTGCTATTGTATAGTGTAATGAGTCGGGTTTTCCCCCACTGTAAAAGTGCTCTTGGCTGTAAGAGGCTGCACTTGGTGCACAGCCTTGCCTTCGGTGCTCAAATAGACAACTTACATATATTATGTTTCTAAGGAAGAGATGCTGTTTAACCTTCATCATCCTCACGCATTAATTAACAATGACCTTTTCTTCAAATTGAAGCTGTTTGCATTACAATCTCTTAGGTCGTGGCATTAAATTGTCCTAGATCTCCTCTGGTATTTCAAGAAAAATAGATATGATGAACTTAATCTCTTCTCTTGAGGACTACTTAATATTGTGTGTATAAATGGATAAAAAAGGGACTTGATCGATTGAAAATGTCTTGGCCAAATAGCACACACCCAGTTCTCCCTTGTTATTGTGTGGAAAGGAGCAATGGCTGCTCCTAATTATGTATAAAGCACCTATTTATATTGCCCTATAAAGGAATGACGCCTCTTTCTTATGAGCTTACGGAAACAAAAGTGATAGAGCATCCCACACTATTGGCCCCAGGCGATATGAGTGGAATTTAGAACAATGAAAAAAAGGTTACGTTTCTAATGATCTTTAATAGAGAATGTATCAAAGACTTTTGTCAGAGATGCGAAGGTCCATACAATTAATAGAATATCATCGATTAGATTGTGTGTGTGGCGGGGGGGGGGCGGAATAAATGAACAGTTACTGAAAGAACGTTCTATCAATATACAACGATATCGGGTAAAGAGGAAGCAAGAGACAATAGACTAGGGTCATCCGGAGATTAGGTCACATATGACTATAAGCAAAGATGTGTGTATCGCTAATAGGGTCTGAACAATCCTGTACTTTTACTTTACACTCTGCAAGGAAACAAGTACATCTTTATACATCTCCTGCTATAGCGTTTATTATTTATTCTGGTGGTTTTGAAAGTTAAAACTAGACGTTTGCGCTTACGTTGGTATACAACTTTTCAAAAAGATAAATTGATATCTTGAAAATGAAATAGTTATCGTTATAATGAGAGACATATTTTATGTAACCAAATTTGAAAAACCTACCTGTAATCAAAAGAAAAAAATGAATGTATCTGCCGATGGAAATGTATATTCCTTGTAAAGAGCCCGTCCAAACACTAATACGTTTATACGAACAGGTTAAATGTAGTGGAACGACCTGTAAGCCAAGTCTTTTTAAAAGGTAAATTTTCTGCCCTGGGTATTAGTGGTAGTTTTTAAAATCTATATTTTCGAACCTCTACAGATTAGATTAAATAGATACTGGCATTTTTCAAATGTCTAAAGATTAAATTTCGTCGAGACTTTGGTAACGTTCATAGCATGTCAAGCAAAATAAAAAAAAAAACTGACCGCCGCTGTAAACAGTTCTCTAAGGACCACGATTTTTTATAGCTTGTCAGTCCAAAGAAAACCCATAATCGCCGATGCAAGAATTTCTCTAGGCACCACGATTTATCTAAGGCTAAATCTGCATCATATCTTATACTATGCTTGATTTATATTGAGACACCCTGCTACTTAATCTTATAAATCATAATCTACAGAATACTGATGTTGATATAGATCTTTGATCTAGAAGTCAGTCCAAAGAAAACCCATAATCGCCGATGCAAGAATTTCTCTAGACACCACGATTTATCTAAGGCTAAATCTACATCATATCTTATACTATGCTTGATTTATATTGAGACACCCTGCTACTTAATCTTATAAATCATGATCTACAGAATACTGATGTTGATAATTTATAGATCTTTGATCTAGATTTAGACCCCCCCCCCCCTTCCCCCCCCCCCCAGATTTTGTAGATCTAAAGTTTTGAGTCTAGACACTCGATCTAGATCTTCAAAATTTGGTTATAGACAAGAATCGTGTAATCAACGAAAGCTGTCTGAACCTAATTACCTAATTTATATTCATGAATGAGTTCGTATAATACATATTTAAGTTTATAAGGATTCTTAAAACATTCAACTACAAAATATCAAATTTAAATATAATTACCATAGAAACCAAAAGGTTTGTTCCGTCAGGCAAAAATTACAAAAGTAGATAGATAGATAGATAGATAGATAGATAGATAGATATTGTAGCAAAATTAATGCATTAACATTTGAATGGATTTAAAGTGTGACAAAAGATGAAAGCGGAAATTGTGTAAATGTTTTTGACATTTTGCATAAATATTGACGACGCATAAAACATTTTTTTTGTATAGGCACGCATGTGTTACTAATAAACATTTATAGCTTTCCTCTCTTTTAAAACGGCCGTCACCCTCTTTAATCTCTTTGGTTGCTCAATGAAGACTGTACGTCCATAGTGCGCGCGCTCATGCGTCACGCGCTTCACGCAACGTGGTTTTTTTGTTTGTTCATTTTTATTATTTTTAGATGCATGCTTGTTTGTATCTTGCTTATCTCTCTAATCTCTCTCTATCTCTCTCACACACACACATACATGTTTTTGTCGGTTATACCAAACATTTGAACGTACCATCTATCTACATAGTCTCATCCTGTCGTGTTTCCTTCTCTCTCTCTCTCTCTCTCTCTCTCTCTCTCTCTCTCTCTCTCTCTCTCTCTTTCTTCCCCGTCTCTTCTCATTCTTCTATGATCTAGTGCTTTGACCGATGGGTTAAGCCTTTGTCTCTTTTCTTTGCACGGCCTGGCTTCACTAAAGCCGCCTCAGCTGGGAGTTCAAACTGCTTCCTTTTGTGACAACAAATTACCTCCAAGATGGCTTTCCTGGACTTTTCAACTGAGGGATATCTCGGGATCCGGAGGTTGTCCCATGCGTGTCGAAGACCATGTTTTGGTTTATGGCAAAGCTCCGTCCGGCAGTGGTGGTAATGCGCCCGTACAAGTCTAGCGTAGAAAATACACTGTGCAACTACGTTATTTTCCAGTCCCAAGCATAGTTCGCTGTGAATGTAGAGGTTTCTTAGAAGCTTAGGGAACGCAAAACTAATCAGTTCCCAGGAAGATGGAGTATCTGTTACAGTAGCTCTTGTTTGCTGAAAGTGCACAAACTGTGAGGGGAAGAAAGGAAAGGAAACCGTGTCAAGGCAAAGAGAGAAAAAAAAAAGATCTGGAGAGGTGGGAGAAGATAAGTTTTTCTCTATAAGTCGATGCGCACCATACCAAAGTTAGTTGCGTTTAGTTTTACATATTTTTGGGTTTCCATTTTTTTTTGTTTGTGTGTGTTTTTTTTGTTTTGTTTTTTTTTTTTTTTTTTTTTTTTGGGGGGGGGGGATTTTAATCCTTTTTTTCGCTAATCTTAGTGATCGTTTAAAAAGCTTATTAATTTTGTTTTTATTATAAATAATAAAAGCTTATTTAAACGTTTTGTGGTGTTATCTTTAGGGGGACGTTTGAAAATACTCTGTACCAGACTTTGTTGATTGTTGGTGTTTTGTTTTATTTTACTACCAAGTTTCAATCGTCAGCGTCCTTTCTTCCAAAAAGGAAAAAAAAAAAGTCTAAGCCAGGAGTTCTAGATTTAGACCTCAGCGCTGAAGAAAAGGATAAGTTAAATTGAGTATTCATCCATCGTTCACACTCCTTTTAGTAGTATAATTTGTTTGCTTTTTCTTTTTCTTTTTTCTTCTTTTTTTTTTTTGTACTAAACTTACCTTTTTATCTTGCTTTTCTCTCTCTCTCTCTCTCTCTCTCTCTCTCTCTCTATCTATCTATCTATCTATATATCTATCTATCTTTTTTTTTCCTTTAACCCACCTCGCAAACGTTATGTCCAGGAGAATAATCATTTGGCTTTTAGTCCTAGGAACTGTGGGTAATAAATTTGTAATACTGATAGGCAGAGTCTGGCTCATCTTGCACTAACTGGGAAACCTCGACAAACGCAAGGTAACGAGCGTGTGCACATCTGCCTCTGTAAAAACGGTGAATGGCAGGTGTGCCCTCATTCATGCCAAGTTTGCTTCCTGCCCGAATAATTAGCTGACTGTAAAGTGTAAAAAAAAGATGATTTAAACAAGCTGAGCCCATGCCTCTTTCTTTCTTTACTCTCTCTCTCTCTCTCTCTCTCTCTCTCTCTCTCTCTCTCTCTCTCTCTCTCTCTCTCTCTCTCTCTCACGTAATTCTCTCTCGCTCCTCTAACTCACTTTTGACGCTCACGCACAGCTTTTCCACTTTCCTCTCAATTAACCTCTCTTAGAGAAGAAATTACCAGTTTTCACCCTCTGTTCTGTCTGTCTGTCTGTTTGAATCTCTCTCTCTCTCTCTCTCTCTCTCTCTCTCTCTCTCTCTCTCTCTCTCTCTCTCTCTCTTTCTCTCTCTAACTCACTTTCGACACTCACGCACAGCTTTCCCACTTTCCTCTCAATTGACTGCTCTTTGAGAAGAAATTTCTCGTTTTCACCCTCTTGTCTGTCTGTCTGTCTCTGTCTGTCTGTCTGTCTCTCTCTCTCTCTCTCTCTCTCTCTCTCTCTCTCTCTCTCTCTCTCTTTCTCCAGGGTGGAATTATTTCTAACTTGTAAATTGCAGGGTTTCATATGATGGTAACACTGCAACGCGCTTTGTTATCTCATATAATATTTATAGAAGTGCGATTTACATAATATTTATGGTATATTAGGGGGAAGAACGGTCGGAAATTTTTTAATGTAAGGAAATGAATGGGTGACATAAAATTGGTCAATTCGAACACGACTGAAGACCACAATCTGAGCCATAGACGTCGTAAAGGACCAAGTATGTTCGTCAATAATATTATTTCAAACCATTTTGTTACACCTCATTCTTCTTTATCTTTATCAGCGCAGTCATGTTGGTAAGGAAATAGGATCAGGATACGCCTTTTTCCCCCCCTCCCGCAAAATTGCACATACCTTTGATTAAAATGGGAACAATGTTGTCATTATATCAACCAGGGAATAAAAGTGAAGTACTGAAAAAGGGCACAGCACAGGATGCGGTTTGTGTGCTGTACTGCTATGTCTGTCCCGCTCTACTGCCTCTGGGTTCGTTTCACAACGGATCAATACCAAAAAGCCAGAGACAATTTTAAAAAAAGTTACTGCAGTTTTTCATCTGGCCTACTTTATGAGAATACAACTTTACCATATAAATATTAACTTCTCCAAAGTAGGCCATTAACATGAATTTCCCAACCTCGCTTTTTTAATATGATTCGTTACAATCGCTTATGAAAATTGATAACAGAAAAAAGCATGGACCGTGTTTAAAAAAAAAAAAAGAAGAAAAAATCAAAACACACGCACAAACACACACACTCACACAAAATAATGGAGCGTAAGCATATGTTGTTACGAGTATTAGTCAAAATAAGTTATGACTGTCAAGCGTAGTCTATACAAACTGATTCGTCACGCTAAGTATTAAAAAAGATCTATAATACTTTTGCCAATGGGCTGAACGCGTAAATCGACCCAAAGCTTTTTAACTTAGGCAGTCGGATCCTAGGCTTGCTCTAATGGTACACAATGATAAATTAAAAATGATTAAAATATTACAATCTGGTCGAAGAAGCGAGGCTCAGTATACCCAAAACTCGATATGTCATACCAGAAGGGAATATAGCAGCCCTTAATGGAAATCAAACCTACATAAAGCCTTGCAGAGGTTAAATTTATATCCAAGAATAACCTTATCTAAAGGGTGAATCTCTCTCTCTCTCTCTCTCTCTCTCTCTCTCTCTCTCTCTCTCTCTCTCTCTCTCTTTTCTTCCTATCTTATCTCTTTCGCTTTCGATCTCTCTCACTTTCTTTTTATGGCCACTTTTCTTTCTCTCTCTCCTCCCCCCCCCCCCCCCTCCCAAATGACCTTTGGAAATCATTTTTTATAAAGAAGTCCTTACTATGTTTCTGCTGTTTTGTTAAAATAAATATTTCATACTGTTTGCATATTACCATGCGTTAACGATACACACGATTTTAATATGAGCGTGTCATTTTCTGAAGTGTCTTTTATGAAGAGAAAAAAGAAGAGGACAGATAAATCACTTTAAATCCAAAAGCGATGCATGTGTATCGTGTAGCCAGTTGGAAGAGATCTCCCCAGGTAGGGACCATTGTTTAGCCAACCGTATTCACTCGTGGCAACTACCAGAGGGACTGTTGTGCGCACTTTTGTGTGGAGTGAAAGCCACCAAGTCTGTTCGCAGACCGATATCTTAGCAGAGCTCTGAGAGCAGTCGAGCACCGCACCCTCTTGAACCGCGGGCAGAGAGCGGACGTCTTGTGGGAATTGCTGATCTGAACATTGGGGATGGGAAATAGGCGCTAGTCTAGTACATGTACCACTGACTTCTCCCGTAAGTCTCTCAACCTTCGCTCGCAAGACTGCACTGGTGCGAAACTGCCTGTTCGCTCTTTGTTCCAAGCTTATTTAGGGATTCGCGATCCCTACTCATAGAGGAGCGCGTGTTCGGACTTATTTCATTCATTTCTAGAGGACGTTGGTGGGAATTTCTCCGGGTAAATCCAATAATTGAGATGTGCATGTCGTTTGGGATGTTTTATAGGCACTCTTTTAGTCTTTGTAATAGTTGTAGAGTATTTAAAAATATTGACACACATTGCATGGTAGATTTCGTTAGATAAGGATTATTGTTTTTGTTTTGTCTGTTGTTCTTTTGGTTAGGTTTTTTTTTTAATTTGTTTCAGGATTGAATTAAAAATTGTGTTAGTGTTCCTCCTTGGTTTATCAGTCTCGATGCTTCTAAATATGATCCATACCACGCTTGCTATTACATTTCGTACATTTGTAACTTTTCCTATCAGTCCGTTTTGGTTTTCTGTTATGACAAATTATATGCCATTAAGTACGAATGCCTCTAAGTGCTATTGAGTGACACAGTAACACCGATTTTCCTAATCTGTGGACAGATAGCGGTAGAGCTCTATATCCGCTAGTCGGGTTCGTTAGTCATTGTGAAATTATATTCCTTTTGTTGTTAAATTATTGTGGAGGTGGTTTTTTTGTTTGTTTGGTAGGTTGGGTTTGTTGCTGGTTTTTTTTTTTTTTTTTTTTTTTTTTGGGGGGTGTTTGTTTTTTGTTTTGTTTTGTTGTTATTGTTATTGTATTTGTTTGTTTTTTGCACCATGTCCTGGAAAATGAATTAATTTCAAGACGTTTTTAATCTAGTATATATCTTGCATCTTTTACTAATTAAAATAGAAAAGAGCGTCTCAATGTGCAGATTAGACATGTGCCAGGTATGGCGTTACAATATTGATAAGATTGTCTTATTCTTGCCGTTTCAGTTTTCACTCAATAAGCATGTACACGTGCTCTTTAAAAGTGCAGCATCGGCGTATTAGGTCAGGAAAAGGAAACAAAACTTAACACACACACACACACACACACACACACACACACACAAATACCAACTGCATATTATGTTGCTTTTTTGTTTCATGTTAAAAGTGCGTTTGCTTCATTGTTCCTTCAGCTTATTATAATTATTTCTGTAAATAGCATGTTGCTATTGAAAGTGTCCCTTTTAAACAATCCTGTATAACAACGGTGTTAGATGCAAAAAAAAATTTTTTAAAGCAACACACACCGTGTCCCATTTGGCGGGATTGATTGTTAATTTTGGATACCACCCTTCTCCCCCAGTATTTCCTCAAAGCAGAGGTCAACTTAAGTTGACGAATTGGCCCTCATTATTTAAGGCCCAGTCTTTAGCCTTTAATAGCCGTGTTGGGATTGAGCTGTGTAACTAATGCAGACTTCCACTGGTGGTACATGGAGACCCGACCCGACACGCCAAAGTCGGCCTACTTCACTAATCTCCGGGCTACACTTCACGCCCCATTTGACAAGGCGCACTCGAGCGTTATCTGAAACCCAACGCGCTCGGGAATTATTTTGAGTGCGGTTCAAATTATGCATTAGAACCTGAGAGGTCACGTGGTCGTCCGAAGTTAGATTTGAACCGTAAGCTGCTGGACCCCCTTCACACTCACCCCTCACCAAAGACATTATAAACTTATATCTCTTTCTTGGAGTTCACAAATCACCTTTTTGTAGGGTTTTCGTCGGCGTCGTTCGAGGCGATCTTGTCACTTCGGTTAAGGGCCGTTTTGATTATATTTTTTTTTCATTTGCATTTTACTTGTAGTTTTTTGATTTAAGTTATGACACCCGCATTTATTCCAAGAATCTGTCTTTTTCGGAAAACGTGGATTGGGTTTGGTTTACTTGTTTATGGAATATAAGGATGGGGCTCGACCTAAATTAAATCTGTAGGATTGCATTGGGTCCAACAACGCCCACATGATACTTCGCCAGGAGATACAAATTGAATCTCTTAGGTTTCAGTCCATCACTCTGCCACCGCCGTTATCTGCCGTGTTATCAAGCCATGCTAATATTTCATTTTTTCCATGTGTCGTTGTTGGAGTATATAGCTGAAACTGGATATTAAACCAACTCAACCACAACAACAGTTCTCGAACATGCCAGGAGAAATGAAATCCAATCTCTGATTAAGTTCCACGTCCTCTTGGTTTCCCAAATAATCCTATAGCACACAGAGACGTGTACACTGCGGTGGTTCAAACCTTGGTCCTCCCATAACAGTAGTTAAGTCAACATCACTACCAAGTTATCAAGTGCTCCTGAGCAGGTCGATGCCATCTAGACTGTTGTTGAGTTAAGTTGGTTTAACGCCCAACATCATCACTATATACAGGCGTTATTGTGGACCTTTTGCGTCGGAAGCCGATGTTCTACCCCAGGATCACCCCTCTCACCATACAGAGGCGATAGTTTACGGCTTTGAGATTTTGTCTATTTTTTGGCTGTGGTAGGATGGGTGACTCAGTCGCTTGTAAATTATGAATGTGTGATAGGTTCCATCTATCCTTAAACGCTATACCTGATACGTGTAATGAGGTGTTATTTTTAATCTCACCATTGATCCTAATCCCACAAGGTGTTCTTTTTTTCCCCTTTCTTTCTTTTTTCTTTTTTTTTTGTCTGTGGGGCGTGGGGGGGGGGGTTAGCCTTGGGGTAGAACACCGGCTTCCAACGCAGGGGGTCCGTGGTTCGAGTCCTGGCGATTTCGTCCCCTACTGATTGGGTCAATGTCCGTCTAATGAGACCATCTGAGACAGGAGTCATTGTATCTCCGACCTGTCTCGTGTGTGGCAGCACGTAAAATTGTCATACGTCAGTCTTGTGTGCCGTCCTCAATATAGGCTATATAGAGCTAATGCTGAACGTTAAAACAGTTAAACTACTACAACTGATCTTTTTGTGTGGGCAAGAAGGAAGCACTTGCCACAAGATTACCACAAATGGACGACGACAAAGCGCGTTTGGTCAATGACGAGATAGACCAGATAAGTGCGGGCAGAGGACACAGGACGCCACTATGATAATGGACACACTCGGCCACATCAGACGGAACATATCAACATAATCAGTGTATAGTTACTGATGATACATCCACTTGTCCTGGTCCTATGGAAGGCTTGATATGTTTGCTCCCCCCTCCCCCTAAACATATCAAAGACTCTAGGAGGTCGGGGGTTAAATATGATCTTTGGGTCGATACCAAACTTTTCTACGTGTGTAAAGGTTAATTGTATTCAATCTCTTTGGTGGTCCTTTTCAAAGACTGTGACAGCCCTTACACACACACCCACACACGCTCGCGCGCACGCACTTCTTTTTCTAATCATGGGACGAAGTACATACAATGTAATGAAAAGGTAGCTAACTAATCCTTCATCCTTGAGTGGTCTTGTGGCTTGGGAAAGCACTGTTTGCTAGCCGTATCGATAGGTTGCTCTCTCTCTCTCTCTCTCTCTCTCTCTCTCTCTCTCTCTCTCTCTCTCTCTCCCTCTCTCTCTCTAAATATCGCAAATTTATGGCACTCATTATGCCGTGGGCAAACGTTTGCTGTTACCTGAAACTGCGTCAAGGCGCCTTGAGTGTTTCATTCGTGGTTTTGAATCGAAATGTTTTTACACGGGAGAAATCAAACGAAACAGGGACCGGTTGGAAACCACACTTTCTCGCAGGACAATAGCATAACTTACAATTTGCTTACTTTATATTGGGGCGGATTCATGGTTTCTGTCACCCCTACAGCGATAAAGGTGAGCCATCCATAGAAAAGATAGAATAAGAGATTGAAGTACTTTGTTATATTGACGGTTTGAATTATGCACATTGTTAAGCATACTAAGCTTGTTTTATGTTTGTGGTCTGTTCAGTATTCAATATTGTTTTGAGCTTCTATAGATATTCACAAATCTAGAGGGCAGATTTTAGTACATTGTATTCAACTGTTATATGACACCGAGAGAGAGAGAGAGAGAGAGAGAGAGAGAGAGAGAGAGAGACAGAGACAGAGACAGAGAGAGACCAGGCAGACATGCATACAAGGAAATACTGTTTTCCTAGTTGAATAGCTTTTAAAAGACTTACATACTAACATTGTTTTGTATTTAATTTTGCCACGATGGATCAAATTATTCTTGAAATGAATGCTTAAGACGGTTGTGTTTATCTTGAGTTGAGAAAAAAGGCATGTGTTCCTGTTTATCCTGAATCATGACCTTACCACTTCAGTGTATGAAACTATCTTTGACTTGCCGTCCCCTGCCAGTTCATGGCCCGCTTTTTGAGAAAAGTGTTATCTGATAGTTCTATGTCAATGTGCTTTTATTTGGAGGTGGGTGGGATCCGTAGATAGTATAAAATTTTAGATTTGTCACGCATTGTGTCTTTTTTGGTTGTATCAGATACTATAGACCTTGTGAGACGTTTCACAAAGAGCTTACAGTGCTTTTGATGCGGGGAGCTAGCGCGACGCATATTCTATATTTATGTTTATTGAAATGAAGCCGGTCAAACAATGTTCAGACTGAGGTTTTACTAAGTTTTAAAGAACGGAGCAACCGCTTTGATAATTCGTTTGTCAGAAGCAAAAATCCTCGCCGTGAAACCTTTCACTGCCACGCTATCTGGTTTTATTATATTTGGAGCTTCTCACCATTTTTCAACAATGTGTGTGTGTGTGTGTTGTTTTTTTTTGTTGTTGTTTTTTTTGTTGTTTTTTTTAATACTTAAATTTATACATTCACTGATGGAGGTTTGCCCCAGTAACCGTAGAGACAATCTTAACGGTATCTCAACTGGTACCCTTATTTCCTTGTCGGATTTTTATGGAAAGCTTGAGTGCATAAAAATATGGTTATTAAGATATATATATATATATATCCCCCCTCCCATCACCTCCTATCTCTCCTCCTCCTTCCCTCTCCCCTCTATAAATCTATCTATTATATGGCCTGGGTTCCATGATATGGCTTACATTCCTCGTTTTAATTTCTCGTAATCATATAATAATAGAGCTAGGACCCAAACATTTCAATCCCAACATCTCTAAAACCGCACAAGATATTACGAAATTACGAAATGGTATTTTGACTGGATTTGCATGTGCACATTTATTTTTACGAAAAATGTAAATCATAATTTTGAGTTTTACCACACTGCAAATTCTTCTGTAATCTTTCAGCTATGTTCATCCCACAATCCTCACTAATTTATGGGGTTCCCAACTAGTTTCTGCTAATTGTTCAATACACTGAGTATGCATCCTTTTGAACCATCAGTTCAAGTTATTAAATAATCTATGGCATTTCAGTTTTGTCCTCAGTAAAAAGTTTCTATGTTGGGCGCTGTAAAAATAATGGTTGCATTTCCTTTTTTTTTTTCTTTCTTCACAGAACTAAAATGTCAAATTGGCAGCTGAGAACCCACGAGCTCCTTATTTCTCGCTGTCGGCGTCTTACTGCTGAACGAGATGGAATCATAGCAAAGAGCTCTAATACGTTTTTGGTACTTCCTTCGCCAACACCTCGCCAGATCTACACTACATCTCACGGATAGAGATCTATTCCTGAGACTGTGCCGCTACCATGTCGCCACTAGTCCATGTACCACTGTGCTCATGGACGGGACAAGGCTCGAGCTAGCAACCCCTGCCCGGAGGAGACTCGAGCACCACCACGGCCGGGCCTGCCGCCTGTGTGAATGAGCGGAGGCGGCTAGGGGGCTTCCCGCGCCGCCGCAGCCAGCGCGTGCAGCTGTGCAGTGTGAGCCCCCGGCCCGCCACGACCGGCACGACTGGCAGCATGCTGGCCCACAATGGGCTGGCGCTCATCACCGAGAAGCTGCAGAACCAGCGGCTGGAGGAGCCCGCCCAGACAAGTCCAGCTGCCGCGAAGCTGCCCGTTAGTACTGACCTTTGTTTGTTTTGTTTGTTGCATAGCCCCCACCGTCGGCACTTTGTACGCTGTTCATTTTGTGAACGGGCACCAAGACTGTTTTCTGACAATTTTACGTGATGCCATAGACAGTGCGGATTGTTGGTTGTTGATTGTTTAAACGTCCAACGTCAGCATTATTTAGGACATATTGTGGGCGGATCCCAAGACTAACGTTTGACAACTTTACGTGCTGCAACACAGCCGCTCACACTATACTCACACCAACCCAATCAGTAGGGGACGAAATCACAAAATGAATTCTTGACCGACCACGAGATTCGAACAAGGGGCTTCCTGGTTGGGAGACCAAAGCTCTACCGCTTGGGCCAGGTCGCAAAGACCCTGGTGTTCCCGCTCCGTCTGGGGGAAAACGGGTGCAAATGGCAGAGCGCTGGCACCCAATTGGCTTATGTGACCTGGTATCCTCGCACTGCCTCGTGTTTCCCAGCACGTGCAACTGGCGGACGTTGGTCTTTGGACCCATCGCCGTATGGGATCCTCTTTGGGAAACTGGAGCTGTATTACTAGGAGAGAACTGGCTCTGTGTGGCATAGCATCACATGATCAGAGGGAGCGTGGTAGCACTGGGGTTATAGCGTAGGCTAGGCGACTTCCGAAGAAGGGGTACCATTGGAAATCAACTTTTTAGTGTGAAGAATGTGTTTATGGAATCTGCAAAAAATCACTTTAACTGGGTAGTTTAAAAACAAAGAACATTTTCTTATTCTTGATATCTTATAATCCTAATAGGAAATGCATTTTTCAGCGTGGCTTTACTATTGAAAGAATAATTTAGTGGGTTTTTTTTTAATATTGTGCAGATTGCAGTACGCATTCTCTCATCAGACATAAACAATGATCCTTTAAATTAATTTTTTAGGACAGAACAGGAAAACCATGACGTCTTTGACTTTTGAAAATATTGTGCAGATTGCAGTACGCATTCTCTCATCAGACATAAACAATGATCCTTTAAATTAATTTTTTAGGACAGAACAGGAAAACCATGACGTCTTTGACTTTTGAAAGCGCAGGCTTAGCGTTTCTACCAAAATGTAGTGTTACGAGAACAAACTTGTAACCATTAGCCGTTTCTCATTAGGTAATTAGTCGAGCATAACTTGGTCTCTGCTGCGTGAAACAAAGTGCATGTGTGTTCAAACTTCCATGCAATCGTGTAGCCTGTTCACATGCTGTATACAGACATTGATCCGCACAACCGATTTGTATGGTGCCTCAGGCAACTGCATTCGGTATAATAATTATGCCGTGTTTACAATTCTTTGCCACCAGGGGGTCGAAACCGCTCAGTTATTTTTTGAATATCAATAATGTGTAGCGTACACAGCTGCCCTTCATTCAGAGACAGACAGACAGACAGACATACATACATTCAGGCCAAGAGCTAGACAGAAAGAATACGTTTTTAAGACATTTTCTATACGTGGATAAGCAAATAAGTAAATTAAGTAATTCGAAAAACAAACCCACTTAATTATTATACGCTTTTAAGCTTCTGTCTACATAGCTTTTGATCGTTTGTTAGTGGGAAGTTTTTTTTTCTTCACAAAAAAGCAGATACTTTCGTACTTTAAAGGGTCTAATTTTGCGTTCTTCCAAGTGGAGGACATGTAGATGTTCCCACCTAGAGGTATGTCAATTGAGCAAGGTGTTTTTCGAGGCATTAGGTGCATTTTTGGTTTGAAACACAAACCGTGCTTAAGTTTGGAAATGCATTTCCTGGATAATATACTGAAGAAAAAATGATGTTATTAATATTTAGGGAAATGCGAAGAACTGCTGCCTTTTTATGACTCTAGGCAAAGGAGCGGAAGCTCAGAGCAGAGACCACAGTACGAACAACAGCAACTGGAAAAATGTGAAAATACTCGCTTAAAGTACCTCCAGAACACAAAGGATGGATAATGAATATAATTTAGTTAGATCTAGGTAGAATAGATGAAATCAAATACTTAATGATTATACGCTTTTAATCGTTTGTCTACATTTAGTTAGATCTAGGTAGATTAGATATTTAATCAAAACTGGTAATTAATAAATTATAATAATGCAAAATAGTGACACAATTATGATACATGTATACGATCAGGTTAATTGTGAAAATGTTTGCGTGTTGTGTTACAAAGGGTTAAGAGTGAGATGATGGTTTACTGTTGTTGTTTTTGTTTTGTTTTTTTAACAGAGACAGACAGACAAATAAAAGAAGAATCTCCGGGCCGGGAAAATGAGAAAAATACTCGCTAGAAATACTTGCCGAGCACAGACTATTATAATTTAGTTAGTTCTCGATTGAACATTAATCGTTCTGTAATTTTAAACTACACGCGCGTAGTGACATAAACGATGAAGCTGATTCAAATGAAAATGTTTGCGTATTATGTTACAAAGTTTTAGGAATGTTATAATGGTTTACATTTGTCAAGCAGAAACAGAAAGGCAGAAAAAAGAGGGGAAAGGCAGGAGGGAAAGGGAGAGACAGAGACAGACAGACAGGCCAGCAGAGAGAGAGAGAGAGACAGAGAGAGAGACAGAGAGAGACAGACAGACAGACAGACAGACAGACAGACAGACAGACAGAGAGAGAGAGAGAGAGAGAGAGAGAGAGAGAGAGAGAGAGAGAGAGAGAGACAGACAGACAGACAGACAGACAGAGAGAGAGAGACAGAGAGACAGAGAGACAGACAGACAGAGAGAGAGAGAGAGAGAGAGAGAGAGAGAGAGAGAGAGAGAGAGAGAGATAGACAGACAGACGGACGGGCGGAGACAGAGAGGGAGGAGGGGAGAAAAGCTCTAACACACAGTTATTGAGAGAGAAAAAAAATGGTAGAGGTTCATAGACAGAGAGAGCAAATTGTGTAGTTTATGATTATAAAAAAAATTAGGACTGGCCAAGCTGGCTTACTATACATGTATTTTTAAGAGATGCGCCGGGTGCAAGTAGCGCTAATTAGATCTGGACTATTCCACATAACACCTTATCAAGATCTTTAGTGCATGGTTGTATCCACCAATCTTGGGTATTCAGCACTGCTGCCTTGATTGCCGTTCTTCATGTTTTGTGACTCGGTACAATCCCGTTTCCAAGTCATTGTTTTTGGAACATGAAGTTTATTGAACTAAAGCTTTTTCGCATACACCCAAGTGTCTTTTAACACGGGGAACAAAATGCTTCCTATATATTTAGCCAATAGCATGTTTCAACCCGCAGTATTCTTTCTACCCTTCTCAATAACCCTAATCCATTAAATCTTGAGACTTGTCCCAACAGTAAAAAAAAAAAGAGGACACTTTTTCTACCTCAAACGACTTAAAGCCAAACATTTTATAGCTATTACTTGAAAGTCTTTCTTTACGTCCTAGAAGCAATCAGCAAAGTAGGTTGGTTTAAAAAAAAAAGTAAAGCACAGCCGATGATTTTTTTAAACTCAGAGTGAGTAAAAATTTTTACGGGGGAAGTATTGTTTCCGTTTTCTTGAACGCTTCATTGTTTTGTGTGGTCAAACTTCTTCCAGGCATTCAGGGCTTAAGGGCATATTATCTATAGCCTTCTGGTTGACGAAAAATAGCATCCCCCCCCCCCCCCCAAAAAAAAAAAAAAAATAATAATAATAATAAGCAAACAAAACACACACACACAAACTGAGTTGCACGTGTACATGAATTTTAAATTGGATTTTCAAAATTTTTAGGGAGATTAGGAGTACCGGTACAAAAAGCCTGTAATACGAGTTGAAACTAAGCTGTTTCAAGGTCAAATCGCCACGGACAGGCGGTATGCAGTTGTTATAACATTGTTATCCACTTCGTCTCCCTTTTTTCCCCCTTGCAACCCCCAATTATTTCCATGTTTGTCTTTTGTATGGTTGAGCTCTGTTCACGGCTCAGTGCCAGGCCTGTGGCTGGTGCCAAAAATGTTGATCCGATAATGCGGCCACTATAGCGCGAATCTCGATCTGTCTACCACCGGTAATTTGTCAGTAGGCCCGACTGGAATGTTTGTAAAGCAGCAGAGGTAGAAAAAATTAATGATACCCGTTTTTGTTACAGAACCTGTTCTGTGAATTTTTTCTCCTTTGTATAATGTTCATGTGTCATTGCACATAATAATTGAGTTGGGGGAAGAGTTGACTTGTTTGTTTAAAGTTCAGCGTCAGCATTATATAAATAGGCTATATTGTGGACGTATCCCAAGATGACGTCTGATACTTTTTTGGTGTTGCTACATAGGAGACAGTGTGGGGAGACCAAGACACCACATATTCAGAGAAGAATGACATACTGAAAGAGAACAGAAAAAAAACAGAAAAAATTTAGTATTTGGTTTAAACATAATAATTGATTTTGAAGTGTATACATTAGAGAGTGCTCTCTGTCATAAAGCAATATCATTAGTTAGAAACGCCCAAGCATAGACGCCCCTTCGGGTCCCCACTTTAGTCCTTAATCAACATGCTTTTAGCTAGCTAAGATTACGACTGTGACAAGTGTGAGGGGGTTAACTCAGCAACTTGGCCGGATAATAGATAGTGTGTATGGGTATGGCAAACTGGCTCTCCAACTTTATCGATGCCAAGACCAGTGTATAATGATTGTCGGTCTCGCTTCGTGGCATGTGGTGGGGAACTAAAATTGGTATTGCGATGGGCGACTTCATGGCTTTATGGGCCTTATCTGTGTGCTATAAATGGCAATGTTATAGTTAGAGAAATCGAAGTCGTTTCATACCTCGGGGCAATTTAATGTCTAGTTTTGTACATGCATATCAGTTTTTTAAACTGGTTGTCTGGCGATACTTGGCTCACGGGAAACTATTTTTTTAATCAAATATGGTAATTGGAATCGAGACCGCGCAAGATTATAACATAACACAATTTTAAATCTAATTAATACCTGCTCCTTTAAGCATACATTGTGCTCTGAATCTTGGATAGCTTAATTTTAAATATCTGATTTCATAGTGGTACGTCGAGCATTAATTTCTAGGTTGATTATTTACAATTTTGATGAGTACGAAACATTGTTGAGTGGATCTCACGTGTGTGTCTCTTGGCAAGCTTCCACATAATCACAAGCCTGAATTAGCACACATCGCAGATACATCGTACTGGTTGAGGTTTGACGAAGATCACGTCAGATAGTTGTCTTTAGAGTGCATATTGAAGCACCTAACATTGTATTCGCAGGTTGGAAAATAGAACATACACGAAGATTCTGTTGTAAGTTAGTTGGTTGGTTGGCTGGTTTTGTAACGTCCAACGTCGTCAATCAGGTTATATCCCGGCCTAACGTCTGGTGATTTCACGTGCTGTTTATAAGAAGGCGTAGCAAGAATAACGGGACTTATGTCTCAGCCAGTCAAATATCTTTTATTAATTAAGTAATGCGTCATTTTTAGTTAGCGATTGTGACAAATTCATGCATATTGGTTTCAGATGCCCATCTACTCCAAAGAAATAAGAATTATATAACTATACTGGTAACCTACATTGTATTATTGTTGGCACGATTGTCTTCTTTGTAAATTAAAGTCAGCAAAGCAAACCACATTTGTAAAAATCTAACACGATGTAGTGAATTTAATGATAGTTGGGAACATTTACGTTAGTTTTGATTTATATTGCGCCCCAATGTCTTTGTATTCCTATTTCGAAGTGACTTTTTATGCTTTTCTTTGAAAAGCACCTCACTCCATAGAAAGTAAAAGTAAATTTTCTATATTCGACATAGGCATCCGATAGCGGTAGAAATGAATGATTAAAAATAATGATGATATAGTAGGATGTTGATGATGATGATGACGACGACGACGACGGGGAAGAAGTAAAAGAAGAATTATACACTGTAATAATAATCTTGGTTATGATGATGAGGATGAGGATGATGAAGATGGTGACAATAATATCTCCTCCAGAACAGTGTCACCTAGCTATGTTCACCCTAGAAGAAATATCGGAACAAGCAAGAACGGGCAAGGCAGGTTATTAATTTCATTAGGTTGCGCTGGTCACGCAGGGCGAAGGGAATGTGGAATTCTCGCGGCAAGGCTGTTCTGTCGATAAGAGGCTCAGATTGGACTTGATAACAGTGTTTGGAGGATTTCTAATGACTCTGCTGGGTTCTTTTCCTAACCACGAACGGCTACTAAATTCTGTCATTAGTCCTGGACTCGTCGCTATTTTCTTACTAATTACCTTATTGTCAAGATGCCTTTTTGTTGGCCATCTTCTGTATTCCCATTCCTATATGGATCAAACTTAATGGTATTATCCGAAATGTACAGTTAATCAAGTAAAATCAGGTAATTGTTTTTTTTCTCACAGGGCTAGGATTTTAGAAAGGGATTTTTCTGTCGGTCTGTCGGTCCCCCACCCCTCTCTCTCTCTCTCTCTCTCTCTCTCTCTCTCTCTCTCTCTCTCTCTCTCTCTCTCTTTATTATAAACGTTTCATCATCATTTATAAAAATCATGAAATAGTTTCGATTCACGTTTTCTTAGTTCCTTTTTTTTTTTTTTTTTTTTTTTTTTTTTTTTTTTTTTGCACACTCTCTCTCTCTCTCCCCACCCCCACCACCCCTCGTTTCATCATCATTCATAAAAATCATGAAATAGTTTTGATTCGCGTTTTCTTAGCTCCTTTTTTTTATAGTAATTTATATATTATATGTGTGTGTGTGAATGAACTTAAAGCCTCTAGCACTTCCTTTCATGTCGCACAAGAGCTTTTGATAAAGTTTCCTCCTATTCGTTTGTGGGTTCCACATGCGAAAACGTTTTTGTTTTTTTACGTTTTGATTGTTTGTTTGTTTTTTTTATTTCTTTTTAACTTTAACAGTAGTTATGAAATTATACATAGAGACCCCCGAGAGTATATAAAAAATAATACAGATGCAACGATGGGGGGATTTGATAGAGACACACATTTTATCAAAACCTGACCAGTGGTTTAAAAAAAAAAAGTCATAGTGATGAATTTGTGGCGCATTTTCTCCTTTCTAATACCTGCACTATTTAATCTCAAACGACTTTCCCTTTCTCCAGCAGGTTGGATATGACAATACAACGAAGCCGGCGAGCCAGCAACAGACAAATTTGGCTGTTAAAGGTTCGTAAACCTCTTACATCTCTTGAATACTTAATAGATATAATTGTATACGTTTCATACAGTTAATCCCCCCTCCGGGTGAGGCACAGGAGTCTAGGTCCACAATTTAGCCTTATATAGTGTTGACGTTGAACGTAAAGCAAGCTCAACTCAACTCTATCTATCTATCTATCTTATCTATCTATCGCTGTGCCTCTATCTCTATTTCCGACTGCCTCTCTCATGGGCCCTCAGCGAGGTCTTCTTCTTCTTCTTCTTCTTCTTCTTCTTCTTCTTCTTCTTCTTCTTCTTCTTCTTCTTCTTCTTCTTCTTCTTCTTCTTCTTCTTCTT
>RQTK01000451.1:138958-163916 GCA_003991915.1 Elysia chlorotica
TCTATTTCTTCGCGCTCTCTCTCTATCTCTCTCTCTTTCTCTCTCTCTGTTTCTCTTTCTCTCTCTCTGTCTCCCTTTCTATCTGTATCTCTCTCTATCTCTCTCTTTCTCATCTTTGTGACCCTCAAACTATATTTTATGTCTCGTTGTTGCTCTATGTACCTGATTATTAACGCTTTATTTTGGACAAAGTCTTTAATCTTAAGTTTCCCGTAGATGAATAGCATTTGTACCTTGCCTAAGAAAGTTTGATTGTTTTCTCTAGGGAAGAATGTGTGGGCGCTCACTGTGGAATCTGAGCGTCCAGGCAGACCAAGTCCTGATTTTTCCTCTCAGGATCTGCTCCCTCGACCACCGACCCTGCGGCGCCCCGTGGCGGAGAAGGCCCCGGCCCTGAGCGTCCAGATACCGGCCGCCTGCTGCCGGCACAAGAAGCTGCGCCACGCTTGCTACGTGTGTGAGAGCGCGCCTGGCACGCCCACGGCGCCGCCAAAGAAGAAACACTGCCGTTCGCTGTCCGTGCCCCCAGACAGTGCGTTCGGGAACCAACCGCCAAGCCTGGTGAGCAGGGAGCACGCTGCGCGCCTATGGAAACCTATCGCCCTTAACCCTGTATCGAACCTCAGACAAGGCATCAACTCACCCTGCGAACTGGATACGGGTCACCAAGGTAACCTGAGCCCCCTTTACCCGGGCTCGAGTGAGAGCAGCGGGCACGGCAGTAGCTGGCTGCCCAAGCTGCTAGGCCCAAACCTTCAACTCGCGTCAGCCGCCAGCTCGGACAGCGGACACTTCACGACGTCCGACTTCCAGACGCCCCCGGGCTCCCCCGTGCCCACGGCGGCCACTCGGCCCGCCTCGGCCTCCAGCGACACGACCTCCTCGTTCGGCTCCATGAGCTCCGCCTGGCTGGACTTCACTGCCGGGACTGGACTCGGCGCCGGCAACGGTAGCATCAGTAGCCAGGCATTACGTGGCGCGCGGGCGCTCCAAAACCGAAGTCTTTCATGTGAGGACAGAATCTCTGGATCGTCCTCCTCCTTCTCATATACCTCTTCCGCGGCAGCTAGCACGATCTCCATGCCCTGCGTGCACGCCGGAGTGCTGGGCTCCATGGAGGCGTGCTGTCCCAACAGCTGCTCCACCCTGCTTGGCTCGTCTCGCTGCCGCAGCGGTAGCCATGACAGCAGTGGCGCCGAGGCCGGGTTGTCTGGGATGCCAGGGATGGCCTGTACGGGCAGCATCCCCAGGTGCCACTCCCAGCCGTGTGTGCTGCACCACCGGCGCTGTGGCAAAAAGCGGCGACGCAACTGTGATAGACCCACCCTCAACTTCAACAAAATGACAGAGGTAAGTTCTAATGCTTTTTGCGAGAAAAAGAAGCTCTGTATTAGTCTAACGTCTCCCTTTGTCTCAAGAAGGATCCTATACCGCAAGTTATACTGACACCCATCCAACGAGTTGAGAGCACGGTGGCTTGCTGAATTCGAACCCTGAACCTCCTTCATCGGAGCCCAGAGCCACCAAGCTCCCTAAGGCATGATCTAGATTGCTCTGTGTCTTTAGTTATTAGTAATTAGCGATGCAGGAAGCCCTTAGGATGCCATTATTTAATCGCACACAATCCAACCCTGTCTGTGTCCTTTTTTTTTTCATGCCTCACTGTCTTTGGTCTAAATATTGTCTCAAGTAAGATTACATTATTTTGAGGTTTGGCTGGGCGAATTTCCCTTAAAGATCTTTTTAGCTTCCGCCTTTTTTAGATGAAGAGAACAAAAAAAAATATGCCTCTATCCTATGTGTCTGGGATATCACCACAGTACTTAAATGCTTTCAGAAAAATCTCCTCAGAATAATAGGCCATGAAAGAACAGAAAGGTCAAAACGAAAAAAAACGGTTTTTAATGGTATTTTTTGTCAATCTGCATTGATTGTTGAATATCTATGAGAGACGATCCGGGGCCAAAATTTTATACAAACCTATATTTATTTTAGTACAAAAAGGGTCGCTCTTTATCAGCGACTCGAAAAGGTCTACATGAACGGAAATAAATCCTTCAGAAAAATTATGTGGCAGTATTACCCTTTCTCTTCGCAACTCTGGGATTGTATAGGAAAAGACTATAAAAGCTCTTGGCGTTATAAATAATAGAGAACTTGAGTGTCCTTGCGATATGATCGATATATACGTTATTGTGTGATCTATACTTATCATTTCGTTCTATGGCGTTGGTGTTCCTAGATTTGCTCTTCTTTGTATGCTTTGCTCCGTGCAGGCTTGGTTTAGCTGAAGATCTTTTCTTCATATCGACTTTCTGTTGGAAATGTCAAGAGTGGGATAAAATGATTGGTGAAAGCTTTCTCGCGTATAGCCTATGTATTTTTCTTTTACTTAGATCCGGTACACTAATATATACTTGGTGGGCTACGAATTGGAATATTATTCATTTCTATTTCACATGATACCGTTGCATATATCAAGCGAGAAAGGAATTTTCGACTTTTTTTCTTTTAGGAGGGAAGGGTGGTGCGGTGAAAGCGTTTGGCATTAACTCAATAAAGAGTATCCGTTGATCTTTTAAATTATTTTAAGTCTTTTTATTTTTCCAGCTTTGGTCAGTTAGTTTTCTCCTTATAAAACGTTGCTATCTGCATTATTGGTGGTGAAAAAGAGTACATTTCTGGTAAATATATTCTGAAATAATTATTATTTGGGCATGACTGGTGGTGATAGAGCCAAAGAAACAGCATGCTTATTGGGATGTAATTGTCGGTCTCACCGTATTCTCTCTCTCTCTCTCTCTCTCTCTCTCTCTCTCTCTCTCTCTCTCTCTCTAAATAATCGACTGGCTACGCAGATACAGCTACCATACACAGGGATGGTGCCACCGTTTCTCACCACTTTCACCTTTGGAGATGATAGTACTTGTAATGTGTGGCCGGAGACTGAACCCACGACTTCTTGATTAAAAGCCGCGCACTCTACCGCCCCGCCACCCCCCACCCCCCTTTTTTTTTACCCGTCTCCTCTTTACGCTAAAGAAGAAGAGGGAACAAAACATGAAAGGGGGTAGCTTTGTTATTAATGTATGAACAAACGTGTCACGGCCCTTGGTACCGCCAGGACGCACAAACCGATTTGGGGCAGCAAACAAAGCCGCAGGATTGGGAGACCAGCCAGGGGAGTTTGAACCTCAATATTTAGTTTGTATCTTTATTGTGGAAGCGTCTTGTTCAAAACCGGGCGTCACGACCTTGATATAGCCACATACTTTTAATTATGTCTTCTAGATCTTGAGTTACAGAGCTCGATTCGTTTCCACCGATACCAAGGGATTGGGGGGTAATCATATGATACAATGGCATTAATATAATTTCCTAAGATTGCAAAGTGTTCGGACTCTCTCTCTCTCTCTCTCTCTCTCTATGCCTCACTCTCTTGCCTCTCCCTCCATTTATTCGCTCCTTTATTCTAATCATTACATTTTCCGTTTAAACAAAAAATCATCCCCAATCAGCCATCATACTGATGATTAAGTTCTTCAATTGCCTTTAGTTGCTCAGCAAATACTTTGCCATACAGCATATGCCGGGGCCTGATGAATTTTCAGATGGTGTGTGCAACAAGCAGGATACATTGATTGTAGTTTTAATATGTCTCAAGCTTAGAGAGTATGAAGGCAGCCTTATAAATCTACTTCACAATGTGAGATCTTTCCCAAAGCTTGTGAGAAACTCCAAGGTTTGCTGGTATCTACCTGGGCTGCATTCTGCCACCGCCAAATGGCACTTTTTTCTCATGGCTCGCGCTCTTTCCCGCATCATGTTGCGCTTGTCCGCTCTGTTTTGGAATATTTTTAGTACATGTATGGTGAGTAAGCTTACCTTGTTTCTGGGCGGAGAGAGGCTCTCCTGCAGTTTAACGATTCCTGGGTTGGACAACTATGTTTCGTTTCCCAAACACCTGCCCCACAAAGTCGCACATTGCATGTACTAACATCGACCCAACCAGTCGTGTATTTAAGAAATCTAACGCTGTTTTTTTTTTTTTTTTTAAATACATATTATATTTATGGCGTATGTAACTCAATGTTAGCCAAGAAATATGAACCCCATTGAATTATTTGCTACACACACACACAAACAATAATAATAATGAAAATGATGATTTTGATGATGATGATGATGATGATGATGATGATGATGATGATGATGATGATGATGATGATGATGATAATAATAATAATAATAATAATAATAATAATAATAACAATAATAATAATAACCAACCAACCAACTCAACAAGCCTAAAGTAGGTTGTTTCTTTTTGTATGTGTTGTTGTTTTGTCTTCTATTTCCTTTATTCTTTAAACGTGATTGCGAGTTTATCCTCGATAGTGAGAGAATTATATTTAAAAAAAAAATTTTTTTTTATTATTTATTATGTAGGTCTATTTGGCGTTTATATGACAAAAATCCACTCCATTGAAAGCAAGTGCTGGCTGGAACCCACAAGGTCGTTTCCCCTCCCCTGTTCATGAACCATACAAAACGAAAAGGGAGAAATCTAACGTCAAGGGGCACCAAAAGACAGGCCAGCTAAGCCGTGAGTTCGCTCAATTGAATACTCGATCAATATTGGTACTCGCGCGAATGCCACTTCACTGCTATCTTTAAGGAAGTATATAATTGTGTGTGTGTGGGGGGGGGGGGGGCGGGTAGGGGGGGGGGAGTGAAAAGGATGGATAGTTTTGGGGTGGGGGGGGGGGGGGGGTGCTGGTAAGAGGTGAGGAGAGAAAAGAATTGAAAGCATTGGTGGAGAAGGCCGTGTAGCTGAGACAACCCACGGGAATGTATTTCACGTAGAAACAGGCATCTCATTTAATACTGTTATTTCACCCAACCACAAACACTGTCTCTGAAAAATGGTGTATCGTAGACACTGTTTGGAACTTCAGTTACTTAAAAATTGTGTATTTGATTATGAATCAATGCACCAATTTTGTATGTTCAATTATTGTCTGCTTTGCATTGATGTGAAATCAAGTTGGCAAAGTTTTATCTCTCTTTTTTTTTTATAACGCGCACTTTATGACATGATTATCTTGCATGTATTTAGCGTTTGGCAGTAAAGTTCAACCTCCTGTTTCGTGTCAATTGCCTTTCCGTTCTGCATTATAATGTTTAGTTCCAGAAACTCTGCACACTGAATTGCTGGGCGCTGTAGCCCTTGGGTAGAACATCGGCTTCCGACGCCGGAGGTCCGTGGTTCAATCCCTTCGATTTTGCCAACTACTGGTTGGGTCGGTGTCAGTGTCAGTTTGATATGACCGGCTGTGACATGACTCATGGTATCTCTGCCTTGTCTTGGGTGTGGCAGCACATAAAATTGCCAGACGTCCACATAATTATAGTTCTGACATTGGACCTTAAACGAACTCAACTCTCTGCACACTGAATCGATGTCCCGTTTTGAAGATAACAAACTCACTGGAATCTAATTTGAAATCCATTTAACCTTGCTGTGCACCCTTTCTTTGATTCTTGGTCCCTAAACCCATTTATTTCTTAGAGTTCAACGTTCACACTTCCTTGGCAGCGTTAACCTTTTCGATATATTCGAGGTTTATTCAACCTTCTCTCTCTCTCTCTCTCTCTCTCTCTCTCTCTCTCTCTCTCTCTCTCTCTCTCTTCTCTCTCTCTCTCACATTATATAATTAGAATTTTGTTTTAATATCCATTGAGAACTAGGTTATTCTCCTGATCGTAGGCGTTATAAAAATATTTTATCTCAGCGCGGTGTGCGGGACAGTACATGTATTCAAGTTCTTAGTATGAATTTAATATGATGCCTTGGAGCTTTGGAGAGGTCGATTTATTTTCAAAGGACCTTGATGTGTATTAACTCTTAAAATATCTGTTTCATTTCATTGCCGTTTAGCGGTGTCAACGAACTTTTTACCCAATAGACGGTAACGAATGGTTTACCAACTTCGTTATTGCACTTCTTAGAACTTTTGTTTTAGAGTACATGAGGTATACGATTATGAAAGTTAAGCTAAAACAAAGGCTCCATTGTTATGAGTAACAGTTAAGTATATATACGCGAGTGTCACTAGGCCAACAGTTTCCGTGTTGCTCTGTAGGTCTTGCAGTTATGCCAGTGTAAACATAATCTGGTTGTGGTCTTGGCGCCTCTGGTCGAAGCCTTGATTGTTTTAGTCTGGTCTGTAGTAGAGGATAGAGCCACACAGTTTTGTTTAGCTAGGCGTTCGTCCAGGCTTTTGGTCAAATATTAGGATGAAGGATAAGATATAATACATAAGGCACACAGAGCGCTGGCGTCGTGGTGTGTATATGGGTATCTTTGTTGTGGGCGGTTTACTCAACAAATAAACTTAAATACATGCTCTGTATTTTTTGTTTATGTTTTGGGGTTTTGGTTGATAGCGGCGGAATTCACAAAGTTGTACAAAATCCCAGCCTTTGAACGAACCCTTATCGCCAAGATATTACTGATTGTGGTCTCTGTCAAGTTGCATGTATCATGGTTTCTGCAGGTATGCTGTTAAGAGTGATACGAGAGTAAAATATGGACTAAATTCTAGCCTATGCAGTGGGCCACAGGAATGGAAATATAGGGGGAAGGAGGTGGCAATTATGTTTGGGACCGCGTTTGTTTATAGGCTGAGGAAACACTTTCACGGCTGATTGTACCCAGATAATCTATAACTAGGAGATAAGCCTCCCCTGGTCTAACGCACTTGGTAAAGGCTATCGCTGGAGTGGGCAGGGTGTAATGGATCGCTGGGCAAACCTGTCTTTTATTTAGAACCCTTTGCTTTCTTCTATCTAATGCCTACTCCTTGCCAATATACTTTGAAATAATTGCAGTACTGCATAATATACCAGGGAACCATGCGTGCATACTGTCCAGTCATTGGATAAGATGGAAATTTGCAAGTAGTGGTAAAATTATTCTGTTACCTTGTTTTTAACCGCACTTGTTAGTATAGACTGAAATACAAACAAAATTATGAAAAATAATGCAATAAAAATGTCGCAGTAGAGGTAGAGAACAAATATTTTGGTATGTTAAAAAAAAAAAAAAAGAGATGATATGTGCGCGTTTTCCTCCCTACATCCATAGGACAGTGAACATTTTGAAAAGATGCTGTACATGGTCCAACATCCAAATGTAAATTATAAGCTGTTTCATTTATCTTCTCTAACCGCCTCTTCATAAAGATCATATGGATTTATAATTCTATCGGAGAACTTGACACCCGAAATACAATGTAGGTGCTTTGTCCGCGATAGCTAACTATCTCCAGGTGTATCTGGTAGTTGATTTTGGCTCTGCTACCCCCTGAAAATGTCCATTTCGCTCCAGGGAAGTCGAGAGTGGCCATTCGAAGTGGGTCAGTTGCCCAATGATCAATCTCCCACATCAGCACAACACCACTCGGCGACGTTGAGTAACCGTCTAGTGATATATATACACTGTCTGCGCTAATGGATTGCCCACAGAGATCTCCGGCACTTATTTAGGCGCTTAAATTTGCAATGCTGATTATAATTATTGGTCTTCTTCTTCTTCTTCTTCTTCTTCTTCTTCTTCTTCTTCTTCTTCTTCTTCTTCTTCTTCTTCTTCTTCTTCTTCTTCTTCTTCTTCTTCTTCTTCTTCTTCTTCTTCTTCTTCTTCTTCTTCTTCTTTATTAGTAGTAGTAGTAGTAGTAGTAGTAGTAGTAGTAGTAGTAGTAGTAGTAGTAGTAGTAGTAGTAGTAGTAGTAGTAGTAGTAGTAGTAGTAGTAGTAGTTTATTTTATTATTATTATTATTATTATTATTATTATTATTATTATTATTATTTGTTGTTGTTGTTTTTTTGTGTTTTTTGTTGTTGTTTTTTTTTTTTGAAGCAACGCAACTTGCACAGAGCTTTCATGGATATCTGAATTTTGTTAACAAGCATCTAGTTTCGTACTATCCGTTTGGAAGGGTGATATTTTAGTTTTGAGTAAAGCCCTTGGTAATTAAAACATTCCTACTCTATGGTTCATTAGGTTGATCCCAGAGCCAACATAGATATAAATAAACCCCTTAGTTGGCATTGTTACTCCTACTACATGGTTCATGGCACAATGCATTATACCTGAATCAACGAATGCCTGTAATACTTTATGGCTGAAAAGAAATATCTAGACTACCAGTAATAAACTTTTTTTACGTTTAGCTTTGTTATTAGCTTTACGGGGGTAATGGATGTTTTCACGTGGTTTTTTTTTATTTTTTTTTTAACTAAGACGGTTTAAGAAAGTACGTTTAAAAAAATCAAAAGCCAACCATCATAACAAGAAGATTGCAGTGTAAAGCCAAACGTGAAATGAAAATTAAACGTATGAACATAATTTCGAAACCACAGGAAATGCTGTTATATTTAAAACATTCTTAGATTAATTGACATGGCTAGCTTTCTGTAAACTTTCCAAGCAGTCACATACTTTTTTTGTTGGGTTTTTTTGTTTGTTTGTTTTTTTGTTTGTTTGTTTCATTGTCGTGATGTTACAAAAAGAGAGAAAAAAGAACATTTTACACATAACTTGGATGCTCTGGTATCATTCGTCCCTGTATATCGTGAAAGTTTCCCTTTTTCTTGGTCATTTAATTAATACGAATTGCAATACCAACGAGCAGTTATTGATGTTTATTTTACATGTCATCCAGTCCAGATTTCATTAGACAATGTGAACTGGTATTGTAATAATATTGGGTGACTGCATTCCTTGTCTGTTTTGTTGTTGTTGTTGTTGTTTTTTTTTATGTTTCATAAACTGAGCTTATTTAAAACATAGGAGAAAAAATGTTACAAGCTGAATATCACAAAGCAGACTTAGTCACATCCTTAAATTTTGAAAAAAGAATCCAAATAAGTTCAACATTAAAATAGTTTTTTACACACACACACAAAGAAAAACAATTTTACTTAAAACTTGAAATGTGGCAATCTAACCAGTCTGAAATTAATCTATCAAGAAAGAGCAGTAGAGTGTATATATATAAATATATATATATGTATAGGTCCTCTAACTTTGTGACATGACCAAGCTCTGGCATGTTTATTCAGCTAATTTAAAATAATAATTAAAAAAAAAACAACGAATCAAAACAATTTTCTTTATTGTGAAATAAGTGTGACATCCTTTCCAACCTTAAAATTATTCTCTAAGGAGTGACAAGCGCTAAAGAAAGAAAAAGCAGCTGAATTGAAAGGTGAAATTAAAAAGAAAAAATGCTCCTCCTCGTGAAACTGAAAAGTGTGACATCTAACCGGCCTGAAATTTATTGATAAGGAAGGATAGCGAGTATGCTATATAAAACGTCCTCTTTGTCTCGATACTAGAGGTAGCACAAAGCTTTGGAGAACAGAAATAATTCAACTAAAAAGAAAATAGAAATAAAGACCATTCGCTTTATTCTGAAATGAAATTTGACATTTTGTTCAGTCAGAAATTGGTTAATTTCTCTATGGGAGGGCTAGAGATAGATTTTCTAGATCTAGAATCTTCCTTTGTCTCTTTCTGGTGGTGATGGAATAGTTCATCTTGGACTTGGTGTTTGTCACAGTGTGTGTGTGTGTGTGTGTGTGTGTGTGTTCTCCCGTTCCTTGTCTGTGAACTGTTGCTATTTTCAACATCCTGGGGGCCACTAGGTCGATGGGTCACTGAGAACTGACAGGTCCATCGATTTATAATGAGGAACGGCTGTCCCTGAATGTCTATCTCTCCCGTCTTATGGCACGGGCTTGGCGGAGGACATTATTTTTACTTCATTCAAGACCAAATTAGTCCATGCTTCGTTGTTGTTGTTTTTATTTGATTTTTTTTTGTTTGTCTAAGGAAGACAGAGACTCTTATCAAGACCCAGTTACTTTCTTTGTTCCGGCGTTGTTTCTATGTGTTGAAAATCTTGTTGAAACACGGTGTTTACACTTCCGATATCCTGGCACTGTCTCTGTATGACAGCACATAAAATTGACAACCGTTAATTCTGGGACCCGTACGCAATATAGCCCAGCGGCTGCTTATGTTGCTAAACTTGGGATTAACAAATGGATAAATAAATGCAAATTGAAAGTAATTAGGTAAAAAAAATAATTATGTTTAAACCACCTGGACTGTTCACAATAATTATTGTAATCTTTCGGATAGAAGGAGAATACGGGGAGGGAAATATTTCATGATGATGCCGTGGTTTTTATTGACCGTATAGTAATAAGAGCACCTATGCGGTGTGAGAAGGGAAACTTCCATGTTGAGTAAAGCAATGGCTACTACAATTAGTATTGATTAAAGTTCCAGAGTATAGAAAAGCTATCTGGAGTCTGTAACATGGAGGGGGAAGAGAGAGAGAGAGAGAGAGAGAGTGTGTGTGTGTGTGTGTGCGTGTGTACGAGAGTTAGTTTGAGACATACACATACACACTGACAAAGACTGAGCGACAGGGGCGGGGAAAAAGAGAGGCTAAGATAGAAAATAGGGAGACGACCGAGACGAGTCTACACAAGAAAGGCGACAGTGACAAGATGGATAAAGACAGAAAATAGTTTTAAATGTTCATAAAGGAAAAGAGAGAATTAGAGAGGAACACATGGTCACAGAACAGGCAACCACAGACAGGCAGACAGACGACAGGTTTTATGTTCACATAAGCTTCTTAATATCCCTGGAACCCTGGAAATCGATTTGATTTTAAGAGAAAATCTAGTTCATCCGATATTATTATGTGTTGTTTTTTTTTTGTTTTTTTTTGTTAGATATTTTACTTTTCTCCTTTTTATGTGTGTGTATTGTCCTTTTCCTTTTTAACCGTTTCATATAATGATAATGCTCATGTTTGCCCCTCTATTTTACTGTCGACCTCCACTTTTGTACTTCAAGTGTCATCACGCCCATGAAAACCTCATCACTATCTTTATAGATATCGCATCGGAAGGATTAAAAGCAAACAGACAAATATACAGACTCAGAACTCTTTCACCTTACCTTATGAAAAATAAAAATCATCATAAGTGTCATAGTTGTTCTCTAAATGAAAATCAAAGTAAAAGAAACCCGTTGTTGTTTGTTTTGTTTTGTTTGTTTTTGTCGTTGTCTAACACCAATAACGATATTTTGTTAATGAAAGTTAATACATTTGCGATTTGAATTTAATGAGGAAGAAGGATATAAGAAACTACTGTTTCCTTTCCCCACATTTTCTGTAATCTTTCTAAAATTCTTTACGTAGTAACTGTGCGCACAGAATACTTTGGTTCACACACAACAAAAAACATTATTGGTGGTAAGAAAGAGCTCCATTCTGGACGAAAATAATGTCAGCACCAAAAGTCATGTTACTCTTGTATTAGTTGTAATGCTTCAGCTTCTACTTATCCTCCTGCTCCTCCTCCTGCTGCTCCTCTTCCTCCTCCTCCTTCGTCTTCTTTTTCTCCTTCGTCTTCTTCTTCTTCTTCTTCTTCTTCTTCTTCTTCTTCTTCTTCTTCTTCTTCTTCTTCTTCTTCTTCTTCTTTTACAGCATCGTCCTACCTTTACCACCCCCCCCCACACACACACTCACATTTCCTCTTTCTTATCCGTCTCGGATCATACAATTACTGGAGTTATTGCCAATACATTTTGTGTATCTTGTTTCTTGTCACCGTCGCGGAGTAGCAGGTCTCCCAAGCCTATACTTTCGTTCTGGTGTGTGTCGCACGTCAGTAGATCTAGTAGTCGAGACAAGAGGAATGCTAGGATCCTTCTCAGAATGATATGAGGGGGACAGGGAGGGAGACGCACAGAGAAAGGGGGAATACAGATAGAGAATGACATATAAAGGACAAACCGACTGAAAGATAGACTGAAAGACAGACATACAAGCCGAAATACAGACACATCGCGAGAGAAAGTGAGAGAGAAAGAGAGAGAGAGAGAGAGAGAGAGAGAGAGAGAGGTTGGGACGGGAAGAAAAATCTCTTTCTCTGGCTACCTTGACCTTCATTCACTTTGACATGGCTAAATCCGTGCACCAAGATCGATTTTTCTGCCACGACTAGGCCTCTTGGGACCCGCGCGCCCCAGGGGCTGTTTCCATTAAGAACACATCCTTCCTCTTCCTTTCGGCTCACTTTTTCTGAACACCGTCCGCCTGAGTTAATTTTCCTCGCAGAGAGAGAGAGAGAAAGAGAGTGAAAGACAGAGACATTTAGACAAAGATTGGGGAATGAGAGAAATATGATATAGCGAGGAGAAGTAGAAGAGGGGTAGAGTGATGGAAAGAAAGAGAAGGGGGGGGGGGGGGGGGGGGTGGCAGACAAATAGACTAGGAACGCTGAACATTTGATTCCAAGACTTCATTGTGTATAGTTTTGGGGCTTTTTTTCTTCTTTCTTGTTTGTATCCCTCACCGTTTTTCTAATAGACATTATACATAACATTGAAAGAGTTTTTTTGTTTTGTTTTTTGTTCGTTTTTTTTTTTTTCGAAAAAATATTGCGACATGTTGTGCTTGGAAAAGAGTATTCCTTACAATTATTGTCATTTACTACTATTCATTTCCCGTGGCTCTTAAAGGAATAATTGATTAATGGAAAAGAAAATATAAAAGACATGCTGGTTCTTCGATTTCCTGAACATGCCATTGCCCTTAATGTTAATTTTTCTTCTTATCAACCTATCCATTATTTATTTTTGCTCTTCCATTTTCACCAATATATTTTCACTTTCCTTTATAACATTTTCTAAATATACATAATTATTGAAATTATTAAAACGTCTCTACTTGTGATTTATAATTATGACCAACCATATTTCATTGTGCTTTGTTGAGTTTCGTTTTAATTTGAAATGTTTATGATGTCTTAGTATTTTACCATGGTTTATTAAAATACGAGGCGGGGGGGGGGGGGCAATCTGTGGGATGGGTGTTTGTTTTAGTCTAGGTGTATAGATAAGCGGGGGGGGGGGGGGGGGGGTCATCTCTGGTAGCCTTTGGTTAGAACATCAGCTTCCGACGCAGGAGGTCCGTAGTTCGAGTCTTGGCGATTTCGCCCCCTACTGGTTGGGTCGGTGTCAGTCTAATGTGACCTGCTGATAGGAGTCATGGTATCGCCGCCTTGTCTCGAGTGTGGCACCACATAGAATTGTTAGACGTTAGTCTTGGGGCCCGTCCACAATATAGCCTAAAACCCTTAAACCCCTCTCTTTTTCTCTCTCCCTCCATCTCTATCTCACCCTTTTTCTCTTTTGGTGTCTCTTTTTCCCTTTTATTAGTCAGAATAAACAGTATTGATTGTGCAACTACTTTGGTCAACAACAAACCTTTCTCTCTCCCGCTTTGCACGCCAGACAATCTAGTTTTCCATTGATCATGCCTCTCGTCAGTTTATCAAAGGCTAACTCTCCGTCTAATCTATGCTTTGCTGTCATCGTAATAATATAATTTGCTTAAATTTCCAATAGGAGACCGGCGACCGATTACAGTAATTTGCCTGTGCGTTGTTCCATGCATGCAATGATTGTTTCGCTAAGGTAGAAAGGGAAATGGAGCATAGATTTACGTATCGTTTCGAAATACGACAAAACCTCTATAGCCTGAAATGATTTCGTATGCAAACACCTAAGCGTCCATTATCTTGACAAGATAAGATAAGATAATTCTCTATTAGTATACTTGGCCCCTTACCTCCCCCATCCCCCATTAGAATAGGTCTGCTTCTTCGATGACATTTGCCAGCATAACTACATGTACAAGTCATGTTCTTGTCCTGAACAGAGACAAATAAAATGTTTTAAAAGAAACAATAAACCCTTTCTATCATTATTTTAAATATTTTTTTCTTTTATATATTCTTCTTTTGCTTGTTAATTTTTTTTCTTCTTGGTATAATCCATATATTTGTGTGTTTTTTTATTATAAAATTTCGATCGAAGACCTCAGCAATATTTGCAAGATTTTTTTTTTTTTTTTTTTTTTTTTTTTTTTGCAATAGCAGATTATAAATTATAGGAGAAAAGGTTAGAGTACCAGTAACGTAAGACTCTTGATAAATGTAGGGGAAAGGGCGGCAATTATTATGATGAAGTAACCTGCAAAGTATTTTCAATGCATGTATTGAGTTGTATGAACCTGATTAAGAACAGAGAGGGTGGGGGTCTGCCGTGGCTCGCCTGGTACATGTTTATGGCGTAGCTTGATTCCAGGAACATCAATAGAAGATTAGAACACATGCCAGTCCAATTCTCAGTCAGAGTGTACAGTGTTAGCCTAAAAGTGTACAAATACAATTACGGTTTTTATAGAGTATATCTTTTACAAATAAACTCTAATTTACCCTTAAAATATGATTTGCACTGTTTCAAATTCACCATCTGGTGATCGTTTTCATAATTACCTACATTTATTTACATAAATTATGTTAACGTGTTATATACAGGAATGCATTTTTAGTTAAGAGTTAGCTCACAGCTGAATTTATAAAAGACTTCTTTTTTAGATGAAGCACATTGGATAAGAGATAAATATCATCGATTAACCTATGAACTATCTAATCATGTAACATTGTTATCATACACCTCGCAAAATAATCTTCATCACACATATTTAGTGTTCAAAGTCGATAGAAAGATGTAATTTTGAAGTCCCATAAAACGCTAAATTGAATTGCTATTGTAAAGGTTATTTCCCCTTCACACAAATATTGCAATCCCTGTGATAATGGTCTGTAAATATATGGTATAACTACGAATCTTTGAATTGATTTTCCCTTATCAAAGGGAACAATACAAAATCACGAACATGGTATGTATTTTTAAGTGCAGTATACACGATTGGTAATTTAATTATCAGTCGACTATCATTGCTATGTAGCTGATACTTTCAGTTAAAGGTCATCACACACACACACACACACACACACAGTAGCTCCGAAATTACGAGAGTATAGATATCTAATAAACTATTTCTTGGCCTTGAACATTTGCTCAAATGACACAAACCTGCAACAGAGTGAATTGATTCATTAATATCAATATAAGTATCGCCCTTAAGAATAGGAACAGTTATTTGATTATTAATAAAGGCCTGCTTGTCATTGCCGATTGGAGCACTTACTGTATTAGAACAAATACTTTGAAATAATACGATTAATTGTTTTTAATCCCCTCTATTTCACTTTTCGCAGACTGCCTATATGCGCGGAGGTAATCGGAAGTCTGAACCTTGGAGCACACCAGTTTTTATACACCAGGTGAGAGTGCCTTTTTAGTTTTCTCTTAAACAAAACACTGTTTTGCAGCCCTTAACTAAATGCTTCGGGAATATTGTTACCTGTAACCTTAAATGCACCGGAAAATTATGTTGTCTTTAACCTGGTAGTGGTATGCACCTGTGAATTCTGTAATCTTTAATCTATAATGTACCTGTGAATTATGTAGTCTTTAAAGTAGAATGCACAGGGGAATTCGGTAGTCTGTGACCGAGAATGCATTGGGGAATCATGTAGTCTGAAACCTAGTATGCATTGGGGAATCATGTAGTCTGAAACTTAGTATGCATTGGGGAATCATGTAGTCTGAAACCTAGTATGCATTGGGGAATCATGTAGTCTGAAACCTAGTATGCATTGGGGAATCATGTAGTCTGAAACCTAGTATGCATTGGGGAATCATGTAGTCTGAAACCTAGTATGCATTGGGGAATCATGTAGTCTGAAACCTAGTATGCATTGGGGAATCATGTAGTCTGAAACCTAGTATGCATTGGGGAATCATGTAGTCTGAAACCTAGTATGCATTGGGGAATCATGTAGTCTGAAACCTAGTATGCATTGGGGAATCGTGTAGTCTGAAACCTAGTATGCATTGGGGAATTCTGTAGTCTGTGACATAGAATGCACCAGGAATTCTGTAGCCTTTAATTCACTATGCACTGTGGATTCTGAAGTCTTTAGTCTTGAATGCACTGTGAAATTTTTGTCTTTAACTTACGTCGGAACTTTTGCAGCCTTTAAGCCTAGAATGCACCGGGAAATTTGTTGTCTTCAATCTAAATGCACTGGGAATTGTGTAGCCTTTAATCTAAAATGCACTGACCATCATTCAGCGCAATGAGGCCAAATTCTTGGCGTCTGTCAATCAACATTCACATAATTTATTTTCATCTTTTAAAAGCTACCTTTAAGTCAGTATTGAGAGCTAAATTATTAAAGTCAACCTTATTTAGTGTGATGTCTTTTCTATTTCCCCCCATTCCTTTAAAATGTTGATTCTTTATTATTATTTTTTTCCTCTCCAGCCAAACGGGTCCAACCATCCAAAATGCCTTGAAGCATCAGGCGGTATTGGCAGCAGCAGCAACGCGAGTCGGCTGAGCTTTGTTCTGAACCCTATCGCCAGCTCTCCGCTCGACACGGAATTCCCTTTGGTGGACACATCCGACGACCTTGACCTTCGACATGCAGCCTCTGTCGCCCTTCCCCTGACCCCGCCAGACCAGTCGTCGCTGACTTTCCTCCACGCTGCCCGTCCTGGTGACGCTAAGCCAGAGGACAGGGACGATGAGGGAGAGGGGGAGGAGGACGGGGATGATCACTCCAACTGTCGCTGCCATGATAGGCTAGCCGACGATGGTATGGGCCTGGTTTTTCCGATGATTGATCTAGATCTGGAACAAATTGAGAACCATTGAGGTTTTTCCCATGATTGATCTGGATCTAGAGAAAAATGAGAACCACTGAAGACACTTGTGTCCTGGATGTTCGATTATCTTTATAGAATATTCTGACTTTTTAAAACATATTTTATCTCAAATTTCTTACGTTATTTCCTCCAGTTCTTTATAGTTTTAGATATGAGCATATTTTGTTTCAAACAGGTTTCCAGAATGTGTGGATATGTTTGTGTATTCAACCAAGGACTTTTTCCTTAAGTTACATTTTCTGTTTTTGTTTGTATTATTATTATTTTCTTCTTCAAGTTTTCCTGCCTGGGTATACAAGCAACAGTCGTATGATGTGCTGACAGATTTTCTTCCATTGCGATTCTGTAAAGTCCTGCAATTAATTTTTTTCTTCTTTAAGTATTACTGTTAATTGCCAACCACTATTGACCAACCACACAGTTGCTACTACTTGTAACTAAAATTTGTAAAGTACAATTTCGTACTTCATATGATTCAACTCAGTATACTTCTAGTTTGTATTTCACAGAGATTTACTATATATACATATAAAGGAATACAAAATGTGTAGCTAGCAACGTTTGCAATGTTAATAATCGCCCTTGTACACATAATTTAGCTAAATTTATCTTATGTTTTCATGTCCAGATACAACTTAGTACAAGTCCTATCTTTTTTTTTTTTTTTTCTTTTTTGGTAATTTGAGAGTTGTCCACGGTAATTGTTGTGATGAGCCCCATAATGATTATTGAGTTCATTTCTTTTATATTTTTTTTTACATCTCAAGACTTGAAAGATACCATATATGTATTTTTTTTTTATGGAGATTGCCTTCATCTCTCAAGATTAAGATACTGTACCTCTGCAGCACTTTCCTAAAACTACTGCAACACACAAAGTTGTACTGATCAGATAGCCAGACGCAGTGACATGACAACTTTACAATTAATGTGGTTAGTATTCACATTAATTTGTATTGATGCTGATATTTTAGAGGAAAAAGAAACGAGCCAAGTTGATTTGAAACCAATAGTGTTTGGGTTTAACCTGTAAAGTATTAATTTTATTACGTATATATTATTATATCGTCCTACCGGAAAGTGTGGCCGTATAATATAATTATATAATCCTTTGTAATCAAATAATGAAGATAAGATCACCGTCAAAATTATATTGCACAAATGGTTTCAGCTCTTGAGCTCTTCTCTGATAAAAACAAAACATGTTTTGGCATTATAAAAATATTGTAAGCTATCTCTACTCCTTATACAATAGTTTATATTGCAGGCAAACCCAGATTATAAAATTGAATCATTTTCCTATTTGGTGAATATTTTCTATTTTCTTTTAATTGTCAAAATACTCACTCAATCATTGTACTTTGATACTCTTTGGTTCAACTATAAATCTATATCAAAATATCTAGAGGAATGTACAAGTTACTCTCTCAACCTAAAAAAAAGTCTATACTTTGCTGCTCTCTTTCAACCTTTTTGTGTCATATTTCCATGACGGCTCTAAATGGCACTATAAAAGTATAATTCAAATCCTCTTGTCAACCATAATCCTAAATCTTTGTGCAGTCTCAGTGCATCTCTGAACATTGCAATCAGGTAGGATATGATCACAATTATGGTAGTTTATGAAATGATTTGTGCAAGAAGTAATCCATAGAGTGGTCACATTGTCTGAAACATTATTTTATTTTTCCTTAAAGATCAATCCTTTCTTTCAGTTATGTACATAACCGTAGCCACACACTCCCTGTTTGCAGATAGCATTCATGACATACATTTAACAATACTTTTATTGTGTCTTTGCTCATCTTGAAAACACTGTATTTTTTGTTTTCGTATCATGGGAATCATGATAGTATAATGCCCTATTATCTTTTAAACAATATATACCAATCGTATTGAGTAGACAGAAGTGATTTTTACTGCGATTGCACCTTAAGCATGTGATATTTCAATGGTTGCAAAATGATTGCTTATAGCACTATTGATGAAAATGAGATCAGTCGTAAAAGCTGTGACTAATGTGGTTAGATTCGTCTTTTCCAAAGTAGAACTATAATTATGTAATTGTTCAAAACAAGAAAAAAGTTGACTCCAAATAATATTGCTACCATCATGAATCAGAAGATCCTTACTGTTTTTGTTGTTTTTTCAAGACCTGACACACACTCTTAATAATTCTTGAAGAACCTGTATGTTGAAATTGAAATTTCTCCGTCATTGAAAAAATGTACCTTGCCATGGCAGCACTCCATTTTTAAAAAGAAAACTTTGTACTTTTACTGATATGAATGGCTACGTTTTATTTTTTTGTTGGGGGGGGAGGGGGTTGGGGTTCTTTGTTCTTTTCGAGGGGATCAAAATTTTTCTACTGGAATAAATGGTTCAAGATTGTGTCTATTTTTTTTTTTCCAATAACTATGTATATTATAATTATGTCTGTGTCAAAGTCTTTATTCAAGATGAATGAAATCTACTTGTACATTAGTTGAATGCTTTAAAAGTTATTCATGACTGTTCAAATGTGTTTGATTGTGGAGTTAGAGTGGAATATTAAAATAATTCTAGTTGACATATTCAATGCATAACTATTTGTTTGAAATTTTCATTACAAAATACACCATAGTTGAGTATTGCCTATATCTTTTATTGCATCATGTGTGTTTCCTTTTGTTCTGAATTTTGTTTTAACTATTTATTTTTTTTTGGTCCAGTCTCACAGGCCCCAATTCCCTGTTTTGGGGGATTTCATTTCAATATCGTTGTATAACCAATAAAACAGGATAGACTTCATGTATTCATTATTATGAACAAAGAAACCCTTGATCTAATTTAAAAAATCCCCCACAAGGCATGCTATTTTCGCTTACCATACTGGCAACCTCTTCTACTGTCTTTCTCACCATTTGAGAAAGGTTGATATCTTTCAGCACAAAGGAAGCCCATGAGACAGATTTCACCGAAGGCCAGGTACATTTTACAAGTGAAATTGTGAGTGAAGAATTCCTACTATTAACGGAAACAGCTCACCTATTTTTTTACTGCTCAATTATTTTCTTAGGGAACTTCAGTGTCAGTCAAGGCACTGCACTTTCAGCTCAGTCATATGGACGAATGCTTCAACCGCTTTTGTAATGTTTAACCTTAGAGAGTAATAACTATTTTGACTAAGATGTCGGGTTAAATCTAAATGTAGGCCAGGTTGAAATCCAGAGGAAAAGTCACAGATGATAATCCTGCATCTGAGATGGAGTCACCTCATTTGTGCAAGACTTATTCTATAGTTGTTTGATGGTTTCCAAAAAAATATCAAAATATAAAGGCATTAGGCTTGGATAATATCAAGCACATGGGCATGAAGTGGTTCAATAGCACTAGCAGAGAATGCAGCCTATATTGGGAACCCCAATTAGGTTCCTTTTGTTATTCTCTGATGCTTTGGTCAGTTACAGTAAAATATGACTGGGGTCCCGTTGCTGTATAGGATTCTCCTTGAGAACTCTCAGAGAGCTTTTCTTGCATAACTTTGTGCTCGCAATGCTAGAAAATTGGGGCTATGAGGTCAGAAGACAGCTGACATAGTTTCCCCCTCTCAATTCTAATGCTAGGATTTCAGTTAGTGTGGAACAGATGGAATGGCACAAACAGTACTAAAATTCATTTCTTTTACCTTGATCTTTATGCTTTTGACAAATCATCTCATAAATCAAATAGAGAAGCAGAAACATTCTTATCAGCATACTGCTAAAAAAGTTTTTTTAGAAAATTGTTAACTGATGCTTTAGAATACATACTTCTATTTTACTTAGACTTAAAGAAAAATAGGATGGCCAAATCAGACCATCAAAAAATAATTAAAAACATAACCATCAACATTTAAAAGTTCCAAGACATTATTCAGATTTTCAATTCAACATCCTCAAATGTTTCATTTCTTTTTGGTTGATCAAAATTGTCACAGAAACAAGACAATAGTAGCTGTACAAAATCAATTTTATGTTATAAATTATGACAGCACATTCAAGGATAACACAAACTTTACAACAGCCAATACAATTGAGCCCCTCATTTTTATGACACTGACAGTTATAGAACACACTTATCACATGCAAAAATGACATTGCGCAAAATATGTACAATGAGTCTGCAACTCTGTTCCACTTCCAGTTAGGTTTCAACATTTGTCCTCATAAAATGTTCTGATGATTTGAGCAAGCTCCTATTGTGTTTACAATGCCGTACTTTGCTTTTAAGTAACTCTGGTTTAGAGCGATTTCCTCCAAAATTACCTGATCCAAACAAAATCATAAAAACAAAAAAAATCCCTTGATGAAAATGTTTCTGTAAGGCCTAGTAAAAATGTTAATAATATAGTGCAATCAATGAAAAACAATAATTATCATAACTATTCCATAAAATCTAAAATATTTTTTTTAAACAAGGAATGACTAACAGTAAACATATCAAACAAGAAGCATATCGATCAACTAACCATTACATTACATAACATATTGAGAGGAATAAAGGGATGTATTTAAATTTTAAAATGCTGTAAAAGTGGTGAACATTATTTTGGTAAGAGAAAATAAATGTACATATTCCATGCAGTCTATGATACTCGTACTCATAAACATGTACCATAAAATCAAGAGTAAAGCTCTCCGTCATCACCTTTAATTTGACTTTTGACTCATGGGATCTCTTTGAAAGAGGAGCCAAAAAACATGTTTAACATAATGTTTATCATGAAATGAATTTCCCTACCAAGCAGACATCAGATTTCAAGTCTCAATGTGAAACAAAATTGTTCAAAATCATGCATTCTTTCTCATATTCTGTCGCCCTAGACATGTACCAGAATAAGCATCATTATTATTACAATTACTTTTAAAAGATGTTTTATAAGTTTCCTCTTACTCTAAATTAATCAGTTTCAAAAGAATCTAAAGGGGGTCCTTATTCGGTTCTGATGATTTTTTATTTATAAAATATATTTTTAAAGAGAAAAAAATAAACAAAAATTTTAACTTTGTGGTGATTGCTCAAGTGCATGATTAGAGGAACCAATAGTAAACTAATCTCACAACAACCTGTATTTATACTAGGCAAGTTCCATTGGATCAATAAGGATCATTCTAAGTATGTGTGTAAATAAATCCCAAAACAAAGAGGTACAATTAATGAAATTATATTCTAAAAATCATTGTAATAGTCTTTGAAGTAGGTGTAACTAAAGCAATATACTGTAATGGTAAAAAGTAATTAATAATGAATACACTCAGAAGTAAACATGATTCAATTTAAAAAGTTGCATGCATAACTTGTGTAATAATTATAGAAGTACCAGACATGGCATTGCATACTATGCCAAAGTTATTCGATAATTAAGATGCCACCTTACACTCAATCACAGTCACACAGCAAATCAACCATATCAGTTGTGTGAAAACAAAATTGTAAGCACTATAATGAGTTAAAAGAAAAAGGAGGCATGTCCAGAAGGGATCTATGATATTATGCATCACAGAGTATCATGATAATCCTTTTTTTTTTCAGCGATAACACAACCTAACAAATACCGACATAAGATTTTTACTAACAAACAAAAACAAAGGCAATCCAACAAATCAGTATTTAGTAAGTACAGGCCATGCCTTATATAGACTTTGCAATAGGGAAGGTTAAGAAAGAATCACTTGGAAAACTATAGAGTTTAAAAGTGGAGCCAACTATATTTTACTAGTTTTAAGACTAAGGACACACATTGACAAGTCTACAAGTACCTTATTACTAGAAAATAATTAACCACAAGCTTTCTATCCCAAAAACCAATCACATTTGATAAAGATTTCCTCACCCCAATTGGCAGCTGTAATGGTAATCACTAGAAAGCCAGCACCCATCACTGGTGATCTCATTCATCTAAACTTTATGGCGTTAATTATAATTCCCTTTGACTGTCTCAATTTCATAAATCATTTATCGATAATTTGCTTGTTTTTAAGAATTTTGCTCAAGTCCACTTCAGTCATCATATCAATCAAATTTGCATCATGCATACACATACTCGCAATGCAACACTCATCATTTAAGCAATGACACAAAACAATAAAACATTTAGTCAAATTTATTGCTTATTTTCTAAAAATATATGAGATAGAACCTCCACTTTTTAAATTCAATTTTTTAAAGAAAGTCTCTCAAATGTCTTACATATCCTCAAATGTGCAGGTCTTAGGTGTCATATCGATGGCTTGAATTGAAACAAACATCTCATTTTTTAACCTAGTTCAATCATTCTGTTTTAATGGAGATAAAAATTTTGTTGACAGATATAACAAAACATTGTTCTATACACAATAGCCATTTTAGAGTGTGCACAAATGTCAATAGAATATAAAAATATCAGCAGCAATTTCAAACATCAAATGGCACCATTCAAAGTCTTTCCACTGTCTAATAACCTGTTTTGAGTACAAAGAGTACATTGACACCAAACAAAAATGTATCTTTATTCTTTTAGACAGGAAGACACATAACATAGCTTTGAAGCAAAGTGACATCAGGGTTCTGAGCTTTATCATTACCAGAACATTACATTTGAAGCTTTGGGGTATAACATACTTGGCACTGCTGATTTTCTCCAGCATCGAAACTTGACCAATCCAGTTATACTGAGCAAAAATATTGAATTATATCATATAAACATATCCACACAACCCTGTGACATACACTTCATACAAATGGAAAAGCATTGATAAAAATATAAATGTTCTCCACAACTTCAGTGTTATTTCAATGGGTATAGAGAGGTTGAGGATTGAAGCATCTTAATGACTAAGCCTTACTCTGACATTATGGCTGCACAAACTTTTGATATCTTCCTTTGACCATGAACAGTGCTGAACTGATCTTTTTTCCCACAATAATAATCTTGTTGCTGTTTTGGCATGACAAAAAAGCAACGGTAAATAAAATCTTTATATTTTGCTTATTATATGAAATAAATAGCAATGAAAATCTAAAGGACTAGATAAAAATAAATTAATTTTTGTGAATGTTATATCGCAGGCATACAATAACACATAGACATTAGAATCAACCTTGAACTGAATATCTAGTTAAGTCAGCTCATAAGAAACAAACCATCATTTACCTCTACACATCACAATTTAGATACATTGCTCCTAAAAAGAAAAATGTTAAAACACACTTCAAGGGGGGAAATAATAAAGTCAACGATTTTTGTAATTCAAACCCCACACAGTACAGTTTTCAAGATATAAATCTATGTGGTTCCCCAAAACACATGCAGTGTAGTTCAACAAATAAACAGTCAGAGAACTTAGAGTAAGTACAGCTTTACAGCTGCATTATGTATAACAAGATAAACTTTTAAAGAAGAATCAATTACATTTCAACGCAATAAATTGCTCTAGGGAGATAAAAATGATGGATGCTTAAAGTGAGAATGTTTGGGGGGTTCCTTTTCAGTTTAGAGGTTTTTAAAGAGATGAAATAAACAAGAAAATTGTTATGTAAAACAAAACAAAAATGAATTGCCATCTCATAGCACACATAAGTAAGACATCTCAATACTAAAATCTAGGATGTCATCAAACAAACAAAAAAACAATCACAATAACAACAAGTCTATCACTCGTAAAGTCCTCATATGTGAAGGTTAATGAGTGATCATAAAATATTATTATCTTCCTTTTATTTCCGCAATGAGCACATATTTTGTTCTAGTACACACCAAAGAGGTTCCTTGCTTCATTCACTTCAAAGAATGACACAACACCGGTTAGTCTTCTTAGCCTGCAGGGAAAAAAATTATTTGAAATAATTGATTTTTTTTTTTTTAAGTTGCTTTCTAATATGTTTTTATTTATAAATAAATATCAACTACAGAACCTGGCCTTAGTCCTTTCCCCAAAACAAAGTAGTGTGGGGTCTTTTTTCCTCCCTCTTTTTTATATTATACTGAAAGTCTTATCTTAACATGATGTGTAATAAACCAAATAAAGCTAATATAATTCCTGGTCAAAAAGCAAGAGTGCATAGCAAGCAAAACCTGCCGCCTCAGTGAAACACAAGTCTTTCTTTGTTTAAGAAAATGCTCTTGGCATTATAATCCGATCAGACCTGGCCATTATTTCAGTCACCGCTTTGCTCTATTTTTCCTGCTTAAAGCATGAAAATCTCCTCCCCCCCCCCCCC
>RQTK01000451.1:163927-227560 GCA_003991915.1 Elysia chlorotica
ATTTAACCCATAATTTACCAGCCATCTGACAATTTTACTGTGATATATTACCGGGTTAAGGGGCATAACTCTATTTTGTTTCATACTTAAGTCATAAAAATCGTTAATAACATCTTAATCATAAAAAAATAAAATTATGTGAATAATACCATATTTTGCAGAAATGGATAAGCTTTTAATTGATATACAACATGCTGATACAATATGGCATCTACTGTCTGAAAAAAATAACAAAGAGAAAAATGGAACAACGAACTTGGTTTTTGGTCTGTTTCATTGAAACTTTCAATGTTTTGCCACAGAACAGAACCAGGAATGTAAAGTTTGAAAAAATCAATAGCATCTGCAGATTAATCAAAGTCTAAAATATAAATGATTGGGCCTGTTCTGCAGGTAGATAGCTCTACTTCAACATTATGAAGGGTAGAGGACTAGGGGAAAGGGCTGTTAGGATCGTTTGGAGTGGGGTCAGAATCTAGATCATCATCTAGATCTAGATCTAGATTATCATCACTGTCTTCTTCTTCCTCATCACCTCCATGTTCAAACTCAATATCATTCTCCTCATAGCCCTCCTCTTCATCTACAGGGCTGTCTTTCTCTACAAAGTCTTCTTGAGAAAATTGTCTAGCCAAGTCATTGAGGAAATTAAAAGTCTTTTTTTTTAAAAAATCACGTCTTTGAAACCAGTCAACCGATTCACATGCGGTAAACTGAAAATGAAACTAGAACGTTTCAGCAATGCGAGGAACTCTTCTTCGAGAAAGTATAAAAATTATAAATAGGCGTTATTCCGTATTACAAAAGTGTATGCGAAACCAGTTTCATGGCGGGCGATAGCGGGCGATCCGGGATAATACCATAACGGGCGATAGCGGGCGCTACGGTAAATTATGGGTTAATATGCCCACATTTGGAATTCCCATTGGACCATAACTTATCTATTAACCTACTTTCCTGTCTCTCTTTGCAGTGATTGGTTTTAAGTTTCAGCAGAAGATAATATTTATGTGTAAACCCTATTTATGAAGTATGGCATTGTTACAAACTGATTGTTAAAGTAGAAATAATCTGAATCAACTCACAGTTTTGTAAAAAGTCTTTGACTGCATGCTGAGCCCCTCAGACTTCTCTACTAAATCATCAAGCTTTTCTCCACGTTGTAATACTGCCTCTATAGTATTGTGCTGAAATGGGCATTTGACAAAAACATTGGTATATGCATTTTAAAAAATAAAAAAAAATAGAATGATACAAAATTTTAAATTGGTAAACTATGATTTATTGCTTCAGTTTAATAATGAAATTCTTTTTTCAAGATTGTTGAAGTCATTAAGAAATTAGTATTTTCATTATTCACAATAACACATTTTTTCCTAGATGCTTAGGGCTGTATTGTTTTAAAATACACTATATGATATGTAAAAACTTACAAGAATAATTTTTGTTTCATCAAGCTCAGACTGGATTTTTGACATTGCATCAGCTTCTTTTGGGTTCTAAAAGGAATGGAAAATATAGTTCAATGGATTACCATAGAGATGATTACAATAATCGAGAGGAAATATTGTGCGGGAGGGGGGAAGAAAAATGCAACTTTAATTTATAAAAGAACATGCGATCAGAGAAAATAATAATCATCTCATATTACATTGTCGTAACCGCAGGATAACACATCATATTTAAAAATGTATCTTCAGACTTTGTTGATCATGGCTTCAAAAGAGCAATCTATAAATAATTTGTGTGAACTTATACATAATTTTGTTTTAAGCAAGCATTCCAATTTCATTCCAGCAAATTTTCTTTATGGAAAAATAGACTAAAAATGATTGAATTGTTTTAATAACTTACTCCAGTTGACTCTTCTGATGTTGATTCCTAGTCTCAAATGTGTTTATTTTCTAATTCAATTAAATACATAATTGTAACTAATAATAATACTTACTTGATACTTTTGAAGATAATCTTTTAACTGAGCAAAGGGTACTTCACTGCAAACAAAAAAAGGGATAATCAACAATCAAGCTAGACATTTACAACACTTTAATTATTTTACAGATTTTAAACTATTCAGAGCTTGAGAATGACCCAACACAAAAAAGGCTGAAATCTTGGGACCTCTTACAAAAAGGAGGAAAGAAACAGCTATGACTGCTGAAGATAGTTGTTTTTTTTCCTACAGGGGTCTGGAGCAGTGCTTCTTTTAAATTCATACATATATATTAAAAGAGAAATAAAGTGTAAAAACACATCTTACTTTCAGATGCAAAAAAACATGGTTTTGTAAAATGTTGACATCTTAATAACCATGAAGTTTGCAGAAAATGATTTGAAACAGATTTTAAAAAATGGAGGAAACTAGACAAAAAAAAAGAGGAACTAGATTTTTTTTAAAGGAGGATTTCAGTTCTTGACATATTTAAATTTATTTGACGACTTTTAAAAAAGTCAGTAAATATCTAACATTCAATTTGCTTTAGATAAAATTAAAATGATGCCCAGTTGTTGACCAAAAAATTAAATAAAATTTATCATGCTTTAGATTACAATAAAATTGAGTCCAGTTATTGGTCTGATATCACCTTGGTGGCTATATCAAAACTTATTTAAAGTTAAAAGAAATGACTATTTTACTTTCCTATGATAAGAAAATAGAATTGCACATCTCCCAGAGGATAATAGCTTTTACACTCAGAAGCTGATTTGAATTATCTTGGAAACCAATAAGGGAAAAATTAGCACCCTTTTGAAAACGTATTAACAATCAGAGTGTAAATATGAATGAAACATTGTAATTTTTTTTTTTAATGAAATCAATAACAATAAACCCTTCATTTTTCAATGTATACAAAAAAAAAAATCCACTCAGAATGAAATCATTACTTAACATACTTCTCTTTCACTGATGACCACTGTGCCTGGGGACATTTCTCTGTAAATTCCTCTAAAACCTGAAGTACAGGTAAAAAGAGAACTGTCATGCGATACAAGAATATTTTTTTAATTTTTATTTTTTTTAGTCATACATTGCATGAAGGTGGTTTATTATGCTCATTATGTTTCATGACTTACAGAATCATAGCAGTTTTGCTGCGCAATACATTAGCAATCTGTTATGAAAGGTATCTTTTTTATTTTTAAATAAATATTTAAAAACTCTAAAGATTCAGCAAGTTATTGAGAAAAACAAAACTTACTTCAGTAAGTGCTATTACAATTCCCTTCTAAAATGGGCTAACATACTGGGCCAAACATTGCAAGATTTGAGCCACTATTTTCACTCATTTGCTTTAAAGTCAAATACACATTCTACTTTAATTCAAGATATCATAATGGTGTGATTTTACCTTGTTGATAAGGGTATGTGCTACCCGCTGTGGGTACTCATGATCAGCAATCACAACACCTGACAGATTGTCACTCCTAACATACACATGACAGATGTACTCTGTAAAAAATTTTCAAAAAACAAAACAAAAAACACATGTTCATAAACAAAATTGTTGGAAGGAAGTAACAGCTAGTTGCATTCTCATTAAAATTTGTATTATAATATATCATTTTCCTGAATCAACATATACTTGATTATTGCAGAAACACAAATTTCACCGAAAGCGGTGAATTACTGATACTTGTACAATTATCTAACTCCACATTATATAATGGTGATTATTATGAACATATTCATCTATAATGCATGAACAAATAGGACTGATTTGATAGAAATTACTTTCCAATTAAGATTTACAGACAAATTAAATGTCGTAAGATACAATAGAACTTTTTTTTTTTTTGGAAGTGTTCAGAAAATCTTTTCTGAAAGCCATTTTGGCACACAATTACTCAGTCATTGACATATAGACAAAGCTTCTAGCTTTAAACGACCCATGGTCCATAAGAAATAATTTATTGAAACATGCCTAGAGGGTCAGCTATCTTAAACAGGGTGATTCAAAAGATAAAAAGCACACTGCTGAAATACTGAAACTGCCATTGGATGCACAACTAGAGCAAAAATTACAAGAGTTATTTGATGGCTAGAATCATACATCATGCAGTGTGGAGCGTGAGTAAAACACACACACAAAATTTACCTTGTTCTTTGACTGATGCTCTTGAAGAAGTAGCTGTCCTTTCAACAAGAATTTTGTTTGTAAACGTCATGAATTCCCCAACACTGTAGAGAAAATTTCAAATGTATAACAGTTTTCAAAATTCATAAACATGTCAATATACTCATTATGATACCTAAACAGAAGCGCCATAATACAAAAGCTTCTTAAAAGTGGCTTTTCGTATAGGATTACAAGCAAAATGTGCAATTCAACAATTGAAGACTTGCAAAAACAACAGAACTTTAACTAAACAGAAATAAATTTATTTCACATCATCCTTACAATTTTATACCAAAGAGAAGCAAATGAGATCCTTTTAACAGCTTATAAATTCAATTAAATTGTATTTATAATCTAAAATAACAATTGAGAATTTTTTCCTGTTCTAAGTCCGAATAAAGATTTCAGATTCCTGATAAAATTACTTACGTTGCCCTTTGAAAGTAACCAAATGATGATAATTCATTTTGTGATGTCAAAATTTTTCCTTTGCCTTCAGGTGTTTTCAATAGCACAGCAATAGAGTACAGCTTCATCTTCGGTTTTCTGTCTTTTATCCAAGAAAAAGATTGAGAAAAAATGGTTCCAGCTTGAAAAATATGCACAAAATATCTCTATCTGAGGTGTAATTAAAAACCTTACCTTTTTTGAGTTTTTCACTACCATGAGTATCATTTTACAAGCAAATGTAAAAGGTGCAAACATAAATTTGGTTCATCAATAATTCAGTTTGTTTCCTAACGATCCTATGTAGGCACCTAGGCAAGATCCATTGTAACATAACTTAACATTTTCCAAATTTTAAAGCACGAGATAGAACCAGAACGAGCTTACCATGGCAAAAATGAAATGCTAAATATAATAAAAATAGAGACTGTATACACATACATCCTAACCAATGCAGATAAAATGAAGTAGCATATATATAAAATGTTGGGGAAAGAGAGATCTAGAACAAAATCTAGAATAGCTAATCTACTAGAGTCTAGATCTAACTAGACTAGATCTCTCTAGTCTAGAATTAGAAGTGCTATCCTACCTTTTCAAGGTGTAAGATATAGATATAGATTAGATATTTATAGGTAGCTTATGGTATCACGATTTTTGAAGACTCGTGTTGTCCAATTTATAATCTTAAGTTATGGCTTTCTATATTTTTTCTTAGTTTTTAATTTTTCAATCTGACTGGTCCGTGAATGTGAATGTTATTATTTAGGCTGGGTTGATTCGTGACTCAGTACCGGAAGTTGATGATCTTTGACACTCACACAATTCAATTAATTAGAGTGATCTACCTTACTAAAAAGGCCGTGGCTGCTCATACGTGATTGTACGCGTAGACGAGATTCTAGGAGTACGGCACTCTCGAACAGCGGGGGATCACGTGATCTACCGTACGACTAGAACCTTTGCTAGGTGTACGGGCCCGTATTTATTTATAGATCGTGTATATCGTACGCGACCGTACGAGAAGAAAGGATTCTATTCATACGGCACTCTCGACCTGCTCAGTCCCCCTCCCCCCTTCCCCCCTTGTGAAATAAAGGATGTAGAATAGGATGTAGTCTTTGCCAAAACGGTATTATGAATAATGGATTTGGTAAATAACTGCATAGAACTTATTTTTTTTTCTGTTAAATTTAATTAGATTTGCTGAATCGATTGTTGAATTCTAGTTTTATCAACAATTTCGATAGCACCAGGTTGACTTCAGTGTCAGTACTATAACTCGTGGGTGGTCCCAAGACTGACGCCTGACAAGTTAAGCAGCATGCTTTTATTTAGCGATCTTTGGATTTGAACGTCTGATCTGGAGACCAGTTTGCACCCCCCCCCCCCCTCCCCTGATTTAGCTCTTGGTGTTCTGTATAAGATATTTTGACTCGCTCGTGGAAAGGGTTGTGTGAGACAGATACCCTTTTTTAAAGTGTAATCGGCGTGCATCCAGAAATAAAATTGAAAAATGTAGTTTTATAAGTTTTATACTACTAGTACTAGATATTTCTTAAGATTCTGAAAATAGTGTATAAATTGTACTGTGAGTGATTCAACAATAAAATTAGTATATTGTTAAATTAATTTTGTTATTGAATTTTTAACTTTGTTCAATTTTTTTGTATCTTTTTTTTTATTTTTTGTTAAATTGCAAAAGCATCAATTGAATTAAAATTAATTTCACAACATTTTGGAACCCCTATTGTTGGTATCAAATATTTTATTTTTTAATGTGTTGTATGATGACAAATTTCAATGCATACTTTTTCTGTGGACAGTGAGTGAGTTTGTTTTTACGGGACGTCAGCTTTATGTGGGCAAATGGAAATTTTTGCTTTAAAATTTTGAATTTGAAAATTGTTTGAAAAATAGCTCATGAACTTAAAAAATGAAAATTTTTGTTATAATTAAGTATTTGATGGTATAAAAAGGTCTTCGAGATAGCATGCTAAAAAATTATTTGTTATATTACAAATACTAAGGCAAAACTATATTCAAAGGTCTAAATAAACAAATTTCATAAACAAGGATTCGCTCCGCTTTCAGTTTCACTCACACTTAGTGAATACAAGAGACAATATTCAAAACCAAAATAAATGAAAGTTTTATTGACATCAATTTCAGAAACATGCATTGGGACTCTTTTGAAAAGAGAAACAACTTTCATCAAATTAATATTACTGGCTTGTAGTGTATATGATTTGAGGAGACAATGTACCGATAGCTTTATAAAACAAATCTCACCAAAAAAGTAGTAAGTTAAGGCTCCAACAAGCGTAATAATTAATTAATCAAAATCAAATGCAATTCATATTGAATTAAAACACACACGAAAAAATACAATAATAAATAAACATCTTGTTCAAAAAGCGTTTAAAAAATCAAATAATGAACATCATCTTTTACTGCTCCACAAAACAGTTAGAAGAAATGTAAAAAGTGAAGGAACAATAGAGCCTTCAAAATGACATTAAATATTTTTAAACAATGTGAACAGGATTAACCCCCCCCCCCCCCCACAAAAAAAAAATTTTTTTTTTCAAAATAGCAACTGCTAATGAATTTTCATGTATAAAATTTGTACGTACTTTGAAGCTCTGAAGCTGAATTTAAACATTTTTTACAGAACCAGAATCGGGATCTTGGGATTTTCCCATTTAATGGACACATTTAGCATGGTGCAACTTTAAGCACATGTCACATGCTACATCCGTTGTATGGAGTGCTGTATCCTCATTGCAGTGTCCACATCGCCAAACTGCATTTTCCTGGAGGCGTTTAAGTCTAGCAACCAGAATAAAATATGCACCTCTTTCAAAACACTTTTTTACAAGGGTGACATCAACATTATTTTCTAAAAGACTTGTGGGAAGGTCAGACAGTATATCAGATGCAGTTAAAAGCCTGCTGCCTGGCAGCTGATCACTACCAACAACCATTTTGAGTATTGCCATGTCTTTTTGGACACCCCTTAATTGCACAAAGGGTTGTGGTCTTACAGGTGCATTTTTTTTTTTGCTCTTTGATTGGAAGACCAATGACTGTCAGGTCAGCCCCTTTGGGCCTACCCCTTTTCAGCACTTTTGGTGGCAACTGAATGGTAGCCATATCCAGGCACTGCTGGAGTGGAAAAGTCAGTGTGATCGTGCGTGTGCCATTGTTATTCTCCGAGTGGGCTGACAGAGATTTAGCAGGCACAGGACACCTAGGAGACGCTGGATTTGGATCCAACTCCGATTGGGAGGACCTAGATTCTGCAGGCACAGGGGCCGAGGAGACACTGGATTCTGCTGGACACTTAAAACTTCTATGATCACATTATTGCCTTCTTGCCAAGCACAACCGATCTTTTTAAGTAGGTCCAGTATCTCAGTGGCAGTTCAGAACATATGGATGCCAATGTTTGCGCATGTTGAAAAGCTGTTCTATACTTCTCATGTTGCCATGGAGTTTTTGTTAAGGGTGCTGCTTCTGAAATGCCCACATGTTGTAGGCCTTATTCAGCATGTTCTGATAGATACATGTGCTACTTGTAGTAACAGCGTGTCCATCTTTGAGAACACAAGTCTCGAACAAACATGTCCATTTGATGATGTTTTCTTAGGGCAAATATATGACGACAAGGCAACGACATGGTCCGAAGAAAAAAAACATTGGCAGGTGGTAGTGGAAATGTTCAGCAGTCCATCTCTCCTTTCCATTTGTAATGATGTGCCACTTCCTGCAGGTATAGCGATGAGGCGTGAAACCTCATATTGTTTTTTAACAGCTGCGAAGGCGTATGGGGTCAAATGGCGCTGGTAGTATATCACAGGGTTATCCTTGTACAGATCGACCGAAACCTTGGCAAATACCATAGCCACTCGATGTTCTCGTTCCTGTGTCATTGAGTCAAAATACTGGAGGCGTTCTTTGTAGAACTGCACCAGGTCTAGACGTCTCCCCACATCTTTTAATTTTTGATTTATTGACTACAACCTGTTATTGGTATTGTTCAACAAATGGTTGGCATTGTTTTTTTAGCCCCTCAACCCACTCATGCCGAATATTGTCCCACTGTTTTAAGAAGTAGTCGATCACATTATGCAGGCCTAATGCAAGTAGGGCATCTCTATGCTTAAAATACTGTTGTTCATTTGCAGAGTATGCCAGCCTTTCGAGGAACTCGAGAGCCTGCTGTCTTTGGTCCTGGGTAAAACACATTGACTTTTCGCTTACTTCACGACAGAAACTTCTCAGCATGTGGAACAGGCATATGAGAAGACTCGCATGGGGCAATTCTTCTTTAATCACGTCTCGCTCCACCCAATCCTTGTTTGCCATCACGCATGTGGTTTTCTCTCCACCATTATGCTTTATGAAAAAGCCTATCATTGCCTTCATCGTTACTTTGTCTTCTGATGAGACAAGCCACATTGCCACAACTTCACTTTCTCCATTGCCATCGACACAAAGTATAAGGTAGAGCGGCATTCTTAAATCATTAAGTTTGTATGTGGCATCAATCAGGATAACTTCTGGATACTTCTTGTAAATGTGTTGCCATTCTGTCCGTTGGTAGAATAGGGCTTGAAGCACTCCTTCCTTTTCCACAACTTCAAAACTGCATCTGTGAACACAGAGAACCAGGTAACAATGTAATGAACAGCAAGAGAATTTTTCTTGCAAAATTGTACCAAAAAGTTGCAATCACAATTTTCTGTGGGATATACAACTGAAATTGATATCATCTTACCAAAGACTTCCCCAGCAGTTTATCTGAAGCATATTTTACTGTATGTCTTATCTCACTAAAACGGGTCATTTGGTTTGAAAACTAAAATCACCAACCTTTTTACTGTCTTAACTTTCTACGGAAACAGATTTTAACTTGAAATATTATCTTACCTAAGACAGTCCCAGAGATTTATCTTAAAAAAGTAACATTACAAACCTTTGGACTTTTTCATTTCGTTGACAACGGCCTCCAGGTTTACAGCAGGATCCCCCTTCCCTTTTCCACACACGTTGTGTAGATCCTTTAGAATTACAAACCGTCCAGTTTCTTTTCGGATGTGCTGTTGCAATAGCTTCTTGTTTGCCTTCATCCGCAGCATAGTCTTTACCTGCTCCATATGCTCAGTACTTAATTTCCTTTGATGGGGCAGATGACGAAAACTGGCCTGAAAAAAAAAAGTTTGTACATATGGTCAAAAGGTGTCTTTCACTCTTCATCAACAATCTTGTTGGAATATAATATCACATGTTTTTTCTTTCCTTCAAAGTCTTTAAACATAACTGACCTCTATAAACCAGAGCGACCACATACAAGGCTTGTAATATCACAACAAAATTGTGAAAAAATAATAGGTCTAGGTCCCCTACAATAGACAATTTACATTATATAGTTTTTAATGTCACATACAAGCATTAAGAGTAAAAAAAATTATTCCAATTGTAGCAAGTAACCTGCTCTTGTCAAATAAATGTATAATAATTATATAGGGGTATTTTTAACAACAACATGGTAAAGATAACAGCATTAATATGATTACATTAGCAGCCACTTCGTACTAAAAAGAGGGAAATATTTTTGTGGAACAAAATTTGTTTACTGACGTTCAGGCCTAGTTCCACCTGGTGGTTCAAAAATTAGTATTTTTTTTTACTTATTTTTATCGAATATCTACATAAATTTTTCTCTAAATGAACATACGTTACAATAATAACATCGCCATATCAACTTTCTTTTTGGTATGACCTAGCACGTCTTGTCGTTTATCAGTATAAAATATTAATGATCTTTATGCGCTTTTTTGCGCTTGGAATGAATAATACTAAGCTCCTATTTTAGGTATCACTTGGCAAAGCTCAATTATTTTAACATAATGTTTGCGATGCGCAAAGTTTATTATTCAATTTCATTTTATAGACCAATCTCTCTAAGCATGTCTGTAAATTATGTTTTCTGACTTCCTGATAACAACTTACTTACTGGTTTCCGAATTTTGAGCGTGGTTCTGATAATTATAAGCTTAGTAAAAATTCAAGTCGCAGGGACTTACTTACAAGATTGCTAGCATTTAAAGTCCTATAACGCTCACCAATTTCAAGGAAATCGTCTGCCTTGTTACTTTCGATTTCGCTATGGTTTTATGTAACGGTGCCGAAACTGAGTGCGACTGTCCTCTTGATCTTCTATCGCAACAGGTAATAAATGAACACGAATGCTTGAAAATAAAATAAACATTAAGTAAACAGCTTCTAGATATAGAAACTCTTACAGCGAGTTCTTTTCTCCTTTTTTTTTTTACTTTAATCTAAAATCTAGGTGTCAATTGAGGTTTCGTATTTGGACACATGATAACTAGATCTAGATAATCTAGATAGATCTATATAGATATAATTATATATAGATCTAGGCTATAGATTAGAGGTCTAGAAAATCTAGATTCGAGATATAGATTGTCCAACTAGATCTAAATCTAGGCCTCTAATTTTCTAGATCTATCTATTTTTAATTGAGGGATGTTGATCTAGGGCCTATTTAGACTCGACAATGGCCTTCAAAAGGAGACAAATCTTTTTCTTGTGGGTCCTACATCTTCAAAACTTAATGATTAGCTATCTAGAATATAGATTTAGATCTACATGTTAAGATCTAGTCTTATTGCCTTTAATGAGACGAACCGTCATCACCATGATTTTTCAATTTTTGTACTCTATTCTAATTTTTTTAAATGAGATCTGAAGAAAACTCAAATAATAATAAAAAAAATGCTGCCCTCTTATATTTCACTCCTCCTAGATCCCCCCCCCCCCCCCCCCCCAAAAAAAAAAAATAAAAAAAAATTGTGTTTTCCTGGATAAAGAATCTAGAAGCTACTAATTAAATTGATTCTTTTTTTCCCTTGGGAATATCAGGATCAAGTTCAGTTACCAGAACAAAGTTGAACAATGGCTCTTTCCGGATTTCGACTGGTGAGTCTAAAGATTATTGATAATACTATATAAAGTGGCCAAAATCACAACTCTTGATCACAGTAAAAGTATTTGAAGTTCAAGGATCAATTTTGAAAAAAGAAGCAGGGGTAACTGAATATGTGGGAAATAATAATTGATAAACCAGGGGTACTTTAAGATGAAATGTAACATATTTCTGTTTACGCCCTCCGACAGTTAAGGAAAGCGAGTTTTTAGGTGCTAGGGGTTTCAATACAGAGAGTGAAAAATCAATATGAGTCTGCAAGTAAACAAGCTTCAGTGATCAGTTGTTATCATCTTTTGTCAGTTTTATTTGTCCTAGGTTTCTTAGATTTTTTTTAATGGAAACTGTAGCACCAGCAAAGATTGGAACCAAGCAGTAACATTTTGAGCTGTACAGACAGAAACTCACATTAGTTCTCATATCCAATGATTTGAAAAGAAAAGCAATCTTTGGTTGGAGAAAGTGAATCTCTCTCAGGACTAATTTCAACATCCCATGTAATTTGAAGAGAGATCCTTTTAGACAAAGGGATCTGAAGAGAGATATTTGGCTGATTGCATTTTACTGACATCAACCCAACCAGTAAGAAAATTCAGTGATCAGAGTGGCGATGGAACCCACAAACTTCTCATTAGAGGTAGCATTCAATGCACCTTGGACCCTTGTTGTACAGCGGTCTCCGCGTAAGAACTCTCCTGCATACCAACCCACTCCGTCTTTGAACCCATAGATGAAACATAATTCTTTCTATTTAATTAACATCCTACCCACTACCTTTTGCGCTTGTATAAAGTGTAAGAACCCGTTTTAACAGAGCCGGATATAATTTTTTAATATTTGTTGTCATGCTCACGCATTATTTTTCACTTCTCTAGCAATGTGACTAGGCTAGAGCCATGTAAGATGAGAGAAATTTTTCTTCCGCCATCTATTTGTAACGCCAACTCGCTGCTCCTGTGGATCTACAAAGAGTTTTACTTTGAGATATTAACTAATGAATCTAAATCCCTCCCCCTGTAAGTAGGGCTTGCCCTCGAATAAAAATCTCAGCTGGGCAGCAGTTGTTTCATTATGCAAAAGTGAGTAGGTATCCAACCAATGAGGAGGAAACGACTAAACGTGACTTGACCACTCAACAAGCACCATAATGTTTTATCTAATCCTGCCCACCTATCCTCTCAGCTGCTCAACAAAAGTCTGTAAATCACTAAATTGTCAACAGACTATTAAAGGGTGTGCACTTTTTCCTTCTCTCTTTCTCTTTCGCTCCTTATTTTTTTACTCTTCACTCCCACTCTTTCTTTCTCTCTTTTCCCTCTACATTTCTGCCTCTCTCTATCTCTCTCTTTCTCCCAACTCTCTCCTAACTCTTATTTCTTCATTTTTTATTTCCTTCCTTCTCTCCTCTCTCTTTTCTTTCTCTCTTTTTACCGCCTCTCTCTCTCTCTCTCTCTCTCTCTCTCTCTCTCTCTCTCTCTCTCTCTCTCTCTCTCTCTCTCTCTCTCTCTCTCTCTCTCTCTCTCTCTCTCTCTCTCTCTCTCTCCTATCCCTTTCACTGGTGTGTGGTCTAAGAGTACACAACCTTCCATCCGATGGTCGCAGACTCAAATTTGTTTAACTTGCCAAATCAAATTCTTTTCCCTTAAGCAGAGTCCTGACTGTAGAGCTTTATCAAAAACCTCTTCAACATGTGTCAAAGTCTCCCTCGGTTAATTTTCAGCAGACCCAATCTGTACATGTATAAGCATTCTTTACATACCATTGCATTTGGTGTGTTACAGTTACAAACCACAGGCACAGTCATTTGTCCTCTTTCAATTCACCTGACGGACAGACAAGTCTAGACCTTTAAAAGTGCGCAAGGAAATTCGCTTGGAAATAGAAGAAGAGGAAAAAATATTTTTTTTACACGGGATTGAGGCACAGCAATGGAGTTACTTTTCGCTTTTTGTGCCGCCCAAGGGGTGGGTTCTTAGGCGGAGACCACTGGACCAACATTTCTCATAGAAGTCAAGGGGCTTTATGTCTATCTGTTAACATCCCTTCAATTTCTCTATAGTCAGAGAGACAGACAGACAGAGAGGAGGAGGAGGAGAGAAATAGACAGAGATTAAAATGTAAAAGAGTACCATTTCATGTAATGTAAACAAAATCTTTCCGTTCTCGCATAACTTAGAGATTGCTGTAACCTAAATTCTGATTATTAGTGTGACTGGGCATCCTGTATTTGGCAGGGGAAATAGGTTCTGGCTGTTCATATCTTGTCAAACTCCACGAGTTTGCTGTTTTCATTGTAACAGACACCCTTGGTCAGCATATTAACAGAAAAATTAATTGATCTTTCACTTCTCCACACTTTTGTTGCAGCAAATGTGACAACTCCTGAATGTCTTAAAATTTTAATTTAGAAGCACTCAGGAAGAATGTGAAAAATTTATAAGATCAAGAAGCATTGTCCAAACTTCCATGTGTTTTTTATGCTCTGCCAGTGCACTTAGACAGATGGAAGAGAAAGACTTTTATAATTATTATTATTATTTTATTTTTTTCCCCTTTTTAAATTAAAAAAAATTCTTCTTCTTCTTCTTCTTCTTCTTCTTCTTCTTCTTCTTCTTCTTCTTCTTCTTCTTCTTCTTCTTCTTCTTCTTCTTCTTCTTCTTCTTCTTCTTCTTCTTCTTCTTCTTATTCTTCTTATTCTTCTTATTCTTCTTATTCTTCTTATTCTTCTTATTCTTCTTCTTCTTCTTCTTCTTCTTCTTCTTCTTATTCTTCTTATTCTTCTTATTCTTCTTATTCTTCTTATTCTTCTTATTCTTCTTATTCTTCTTATTCTTCTTATTCTTCTTATTCTTCTTAATATGCAAATTTAACCTTTTCACCTGAGCATTTCTATGAAGTTTTCGAGCTTTAGATTTTCATTCTGAGCAAAAATCTAAATATGTATGGATTTGTATTAGAGTCATAGTGCTTAATGTATTTTGTTGCATCAGTGAAGCTGAAATACTTATGTGGTTCAAAAAATATTTTTCACAGAAAATACATAATTTCTTTCATTACTTTTGTAAAATCTTCAAAATTGGTCAAGCTATGTAGTAAATAATTTACTCAGCCTTGTCAATTTGACTACTATTTTAATTCAAAATTGACCCTTTTCTTTTTTCTATTTTTTTTTTCATTTCAATTTATTTGAAGTAATTGTTTTACCTTTGTGTAATATTTTATTAAAATTTAATGGTTATATGTTGTTGTTTTTTTTGTTTTTTATTTAGGTCGCCACCTGGCTGCGGCTCGGGTTCAGCACCCTGCACCTGATTTCAAAGCTCAAGCTGTTGTGGATGGCCAGTTTAAGGAACTGAAGCTTTCAGATTTTAAAGGAAAATATCTTGTCCTCTTCTTTTACCCCCTGGATTTGTGAGTGTCTAGCTCAGTTTACTTAATTTGAAAAGGATGTTAAGAACCTTAACACATTGTCTATATTGTTTAGAGAACTTTTTTGAAATAAAAATTCACATGAATTCCCCTTTTCTCTTAACATTTTAGATACCTTAAAGTATTTAAGTAGTTCATCAAAAAAGTGAAATTTATAGTTTTTGTAAATAGACATAGGTATAACAGAGGATTGCAAAGAATTATTTGTTATTTCTCATTCCAATAATTTCAATAGTATTTTTGTTATGTGAAATTTTTTTCTTTTTTTCTTTTTTGTTGTTGTTGTTGTTGTGTGCAGCACCTTTGTTTGCCCTACTGAAATTATTGCATTCAGTGAAAATATAGACAAGTTCAAGGCTATTAATACAGAGGTAGTGGGCGTCTCAACTGACTCACATTTTAGTCATCTTGCATGGATCAACACCCCTAGAAAGGTTAGTTTTGTCTAAAAAAAAAAAAACAACTTTTTTTTGTCCTTTGTTTTTTGGGTCAAATTTAAGTAAAAATTTGATTTTGTTGTTGTTAACAATGATAGCCAATTCAATCAAATGAAATGATTTTGATCTTTTTACCCCTTATATGTTCTTATTCTTGCACTTTAGTTTATGTATTTTTAAAATCCATATCTTTCACAGATAAAACTATCAATGCATCCTTTAGTTTAATCAAAAAGTGCTTAAAGAAATAAAAGGACATAATCCAATGCTTTCCATTTTCAATAGTATATGTTAATATCTAGATGGAGGTATATTTCAAATATTTTATTGGGCATCTTAGCTGCATAAAGTAGAAGCAACACACTAATTACAAGGCACAAGCCTTCATTTACTCAAGCAGTGAGTATTGAGCAGTAAAAATGATCATTGGGGACAATAACAGTAACTTTTGTTAGTTTCCTTGTATTAAACATTATTTTCTTTCCTTCTTTGCTCTTTAAAGAAGAAAAAAGTTACATTTAAAGGGCAAAAAAAGACTGAACATTGTTTTTGAGAAAATTTATTCTTTGAAAGTTTTCGGGTATTGCATGTTGATTTCACCACTCTTTGCCAAGGAAATGAAATGGCAAACATGCCAGTAGCACTACAAATATTCATCAAACATGATAAATTTGCAATTCAGCATTTTTATGACCATGGTTACTCAAACACGATAGCTTTGTTTCTTCTTTTTTTTTTTTTACAGCAAGGGGGCTTAGGTGGTCTAGAGTATCCCCTTCTTGCCGACTTCAATAAAACAATCTCAGCAGATTATGATGTGTTGTTGAAAGATGGTGTTGCTTTGAGGTAAGGTTTTATTTATTTTTTTGTGAGTGTCTTTTTAATCATTCTTTCTATTTTAGTGTTTTTCTGTCAGTATCTGTCAAATTTGTAAGTTGATTGCTGTTTTTCAGTTTGTATATATCTTTGTTGAGAGTATTTTGCAGTAGGGAGAAAAAAATCTGCCCTTAATGGTACCTTTTTTTTTTAATATGGTGTCTTTGGTGCACATAAATAATTTTACGTATAACTTATAATATCTTTACATAAATATTCTACACAGCTATTTGATTTCTTGAAGTTGGTTGGATAGAGATTTAGGTTGTAGAATCTGATTTTGTTTTACTTCTATCAAAAGCAGACGTGAAAAGATTTGAATATCTTGGTTTCTGACAGTCTGCGAAATCACACTGGATAATAACGCAGATATTATTTATGTGCTGTTCATTTTTATATTTCAGAGGTCTGTTTATCATTGATCCCAAAGGTGTGGTACGACAAATCACCATCAATGATTTACCTGTTGGACGATCTGTTGATGAAACTCTACGGTTAATCCAAGCTTTTCAGTTTGTGGAAGAGCATGGAGAAGGTACATATTAACATGAAAACTATGAACTCAGCCAATCTGGTCAATCTGTAATATTATTTTCATTCAGTTTGTTTTTTATGTGCGACTGAGTCTTGGGGTAAAATTTTAAAATTCTCACGGTAGAATATGACTGTCTTCTTACATAATTTTTCTTTCCCCCAAATACATAAAAAATAAACCATAATGGGTCAAGTTGAAGATGTTTTGAATCATTGCTAAAAGTAGCCAGCCATGCCAGATATATATGGTGCAGTCATCATATATCGACATTCAAGGGCCCAATCACTAAAACAGAGAGCTAATATTAAGGAAATTTATTCCTCAAATCAACACAAACAGGACAGGACAGGTTCGACTGTACAGTGAACGTATGTGTTGTTTACTTGTGTTTTACTTCATTTAATAATTATTTTTTACCTTTTTTCGTGTCACGCAATTTAAATTTTGCTATATTACTTTTTTTAACCTCTTGTTTGAAAAAACTGTTCAAGTCTTAGATAAGTCCAATTCATATTAAAAAAAAATTACCTTTTTACTACTTCAAAAATTAATCTGTGTGTAAACGTGTCTACTTTATCTGTACTCCACAGTTTGCCCTGCCGACTGGAAACCTGACTCACCTACAATAAAACCAACACCAACAGGATCAAAAGATTATTTTGAAAAAGTTAATTAACCACTTTTTTTTCACTAAGTTTGGCTTGATGTTAATCACAGTTTTCAATTAGTTTGGTTGTTTTTTTTTAAGAAAAGAAAATCATTGGATTTTTTTTTGTAAGTGTGTGTGTATGTTTTCAGTATTATGATGATGTAGTAAAATGATCTGCAAATTCTGGGAAATACTTGGTTATTCTTTAAGGTTATGATTCTCAGAGTTCATGGCAGTTTTAGCCTTTTTTTTATTTTATTTTTTTTAGTATATGATTCCAATATTTAAAGCTTAATTTCGAAAGAAGGGGGAAAAGCCCTTTAATATTGATGGGCTATTTTGACAAAAAAGTCTTTCTTCTTTAAAAACTTTTAAAAGATATTATAAAATATGAATAATTATTTTGCAGAGTTGATAAAAATTAAAACATCTTGGTTTTCAAAAATTTAAAAAGGTTAATGATATTGTTAATTTGGAACTTGGAAAAAGATTGGATTGTGATGCATTACTTGAGTATTTAAACTGTTGTTTCATATGTTTAGGTGATGATTCATTTTGATCAGAATAACACCAATTTTTTTTTTTAAGAAAGACTGATCATGTTAGGCTTACGGGTGAATGTTTAGATTTACAACATGCAGTTTGTTTTCTATTAATTTGTTGCATTTTCAATTTTTATTGTTTGCTTGGAAGTGGGAAAAAAGATTGAATAATGAAAAGCTGTCCCTGTTGAATAATTTCCATTTGAATTTCTCCTCTCCCCCCACCCCTCATTTTTATGATACATGAAGGCTCATATCATAGCGCACACAGAGAAACAAAACCGTTCACTGTTTGGAGACATAAATTCAAACTATGAATGTGATAGTGTGATTCGTGTCATAATAAAACAGTATTGATCACTGACTATGGAATATTGTTATCTTTCAGAGTGACATAAGTATTTTTATAAAATTAAAATATACAATTTCAAATTTTTTTTAAATCAATTATTTTTAATCTTTGTGACAGACTAAATGGTGATGAAGGAAATGCCATATATTAAGTGTGCTGTCACAGACAAACCAATTTCTGTTGGCACATGATATATACATAGTGCACTCCGCTTTAGTTGACTTGTGATCATTCAAAATTTCCTTTAACTGGGCAAACTTTAAAAGTCCAGGACAAACCTCTTTTCAATTAATTGTTTCTTGTGTATTTTTGGCTAATTCGACTATGTAGGGCTTAATTTCGTTTTACGCTCCGTAGGTCATGTTTTACAATGATATTGGGGGTGACTTTGTGGTCTCACCTGTTAAATAGACAAAAAACTGATACATACCTGACAAGTGACTGCAAGTCGGGGGTACTTTGTGCCCCCACATTGTAGCCAATGTAGGAAGAACTAGAGGAGCAGGAGCAGCAGTGATTATGAACGCAGGCGGAAGAGGATAATGTAAATCTATATATAGGAGGAAGTGCAGGTGGAGGAGGATATGCAGGATGAGCTGGATGAAGAGCAGAGGGAGGGGGAGCAGAAGGAAGTAAAACTAAGATCAGGAGGAAGAGAAGAAGCAAGAGCAGTAGGGAGCAGGAGCAGGAACGTGAACAGTCAATACTTAAGCCTAGAGAGAGAGGGAGAAAGGAAGAGAGAGAGTATTAGACTATTACCATTGTTAAAGCTCTTTACTAGTATACCGTATAACTATTAATACTAACAGTTGGTGTTTCTCACCCATGAATGGGTGTGCTTCAAGAAAATACATGTAGTTTAATAATTATCTATGGTTCTGAATAAAAATTCAAGGGAAATCAATAAACTATTTTTTTTTAATAAACGAACAACATGGAAAGTTGTCAGGATTTGCCACATATGTACTCTTCCAAGATCGATTTTAGTTAGTTTTAATCTTTCGTTCGCCTACTGTGAATGTCTTTCTTGCATCTACTTTGCCTTTTCTTACCGCCAGAATTGTGGTCCGTCCACAATATTGCATATATAGTTCTGACGTTGTTCGTTCAACCAACTCAACTCAACGGTTAAGTCAAATAATACACCTGTTATTTATGCTGGTTATATTTGACGAGGGTAACTTTTATGTGAAAGTTAGACCAGCACGCAATATGTAGTCCTGACTATAGACACGTTACTTTCAGGGCTAATTCCGGGTAAAGTAATTATCCCTAGTCGAACAACTGTAGAGCATTAGTCACGTTTAGTGTCACAAATCAATGATTATGTATTTTTACAGACGATTCTCCATCTCAATGATTATTTCATCGGTCCAATTTATCACTTAAAAACATACATTCTTCAAAAGCGCAAAGACAACCACTGCAATTTTTATCATCCGGCATTATCAGAATTATGAACAAGGATAGTTCATTTACTCGCGGCAGAATATTCATTCTCAGTGTCTAGAGTTTTATGTATAAAGTCTTTCTCTACAACTGTCAACACAAAAGCAACAGAGCTTCATGAATTATTTTGCTCGAAATAGGGTCAATATTTCATGTGGATGGCACGGCAGGCGTGAATATCGGTCCAATCAATAGATCTAGCACCGTGACTAAAATCGATTGTGCTGATCGGGTGGACCTTACGTCGTGGACATGTGCAGGGGCCCACGCCTGGGGCCAGAAGTCGTCCAATCACAGTGGAGAGTCAACAAGACAGGCTCCAGTGTAAATACTAAAAAAGAAAGAAACCTAGATTCTTTAAAATAGGTACAGGGTGAATGCGACAGTTACCATTCTCTATATCGACATGGTCCACAGCACATTTTTGTGGGGTCTTCAGTCTTGAAAAAAATGAGACTACGGCGAATGACATGTACCAGCTAAAGCATGATACTGATTTTTAAAGAACACAACATAATTATTACAGAGCATAATATTATTATGATGGCGTCTTTGACTATTGCCTTTTCAAAGGTTTCCCCTCGTATTTCACCAAATTTAAAGAAAACAATAAACATGCGTGGATAAAGCTTCATAGTCATAAATTTTCAGTTGAATGAAACAAGAATGTAAGAATTTCGAACCTTCCGTTAGATCAAATCGTAAATTTAAAAACACGTGATGTGATTAAATCAAGGGTAAACAGGATGATACTTATATGGTTGTTTTTTAGCCGTCACGGTTAGCCTTGACTGCTACGATGTAAAGTGTTCTATCTGTGTGCGCTATGGCGTCCAAAATATTTTTGGATGCCTTGGTGTGCGCACTTTGTTGGAAATGTTTTTGAAAATTGAAAATTAATTTGAATAATTATTCAGAAGATGGTGGCACAGCGCGGTGAGGAGATGTTCAATAATAATCATAGGTTGTATTTACTTTTGGCTCTTGCTGCAGGTTTGTGATTGATTGTTTGTTTGTTGTTGTTGTTCTGTTGTTGTTTTTTTGTTGTTGTTTTTGTTTTTTTGTTTTTTTTTTGGGGGGGGGGGTCGGTGACTTTGATTGGTATTTTTGAAAACCTAAGACTAAGAGTACAACACTTAATTATATTGAATGCTTTTTCATCTAGCTAGGCGTCCAACAATACACGTAACAAACAGCAGCATCCCTCTACCGACACGCCTACATACATGTTCTAAGTTATTGGGTCATGATAAGAGGCACATCACCTGATTCAAACTTATAGTACGTGTACATTCAAAACAAAAATTATATGAATCAAATGTTTTACTCATTGATCTTCATTCAAAAGTTTTTAATGTTGATGTCGAAATTTTCTCAAACACTTCACGCTTCAGAAACATGAAGTATTTAATATTGTAATAAAAAAATTATACCAACAACAGCACAAAAAAGCATTCGAAATATAACCATTTGACGCTCTTTGTTTTCAAATCTTTTGATACTGATCAGTATTGCTGCGTGTCCCATAAAATTGTTAACACTACGTTCACAACATTTAAATCTTAATATTTTCAATAATGTGTTAAGAGCTTAAAGTACACTGTGTATGGCCCTACTTGGAGAATAAATGTTTCGCAGGTTTATTCTTGTTTTTCTCTACAACTTGGGCCGGGCCTTATTGATTCAGATCTTCCAAAGCGGTTCTCTCTATTCTTTTAACTAGTCTACCTACGGGTTTCTTTTGAAAATACAACGGCCTACAGAATTGGATCAATTATATCTTCACTCAATTCGAATTTCTATCGAAAGACCATTGTTCAGAATTAAGCCCTGTAAAGGATTTCCACCTGTTCACACTATGTCGTTTTTTTGTGTTTTTTTCTTCTTTCTTTTGGCTTTGTTGTTCTTGTTTTGCTTTTGTTTTTGTTTACTTGTTTTTATGTGTTTTGTTTTTGTTTTTCTGTTTTTATTGTTGTCGTTGTTTTTTATTTTTGTTTTGTTGTTTTTTGTGTTTTTTTTGTTGTTTGTTGTTGTTGTTGTTGTTGTTGTTGTTGTTGTTGTTGTTGTTGTTTGTTTGTTTTTGTTTGTTTGTTTTGTTGTTGTTGTTGGTTTTTTTTTGTTTGTTTGTTTTTGTTTTTGTTTTGGGGGGGGGGGGTCGCTTTTGAGAGAACCAACAAAATCAACACTTTTCTTAACAAAACAATTACAGCCTAAAATAATTATTATATTCCTACTTGTGGTGGCATTACCCAACCAGTCAGCCCATACAGTAACCCTTATTGTTGCCCTTTACTTTGTAGATGGATAACATTGTATCTGAAGGTTTTCTTTTACCCAGACGCCATCTACTGATGCAAAAAGAAAGTATAAAATTGCGATGTAGACCTAGTTAAATGCACCCTTAAATAGTTAAACAAGTTAATATTCTAATTCCCAATAGTGATCACTATAGGACATTCGTCCGTTGAAGGAAGGGTTTGTCAACAAAAACAACAAAAAATGAGGATATATTGTTAGTCTGCATATAAATTCGAACATAATCATAGCCTAAATTTTAAGGGCGGGGGGGGGGGGGTAAGTGAATCATTACCATTCATCTAATCACAGAGGTAGGCCGCAAAGTTGGTGCGCGAGGGTTCGTCCCAAAGGATCTGCATTGGCAATGATGATGAACCTGAAACTAAGGCGATGCCAATGCCCTTACAAAGTTTCCCCACATATGCGTATGATAATTGATATAAATGTTAAGCTACCGTGCTCCTTCAAAAAAAAAAAAAAAAATTAAAAAATCCTTATCCTTGTCTGAGGCTTAGTAACGTGTAACAATCATAACATAAGCAGGAGAAACAAGCCTTTTGTGATAATGTTGCTTGTACTTCGATGCAATATAATTATTTCTTCTTATGAGTTAACACTGCATGTACCATCAAAACAAAGCGTAGTATACAATTTATGGCCCAAGCACAGCATTTAAAGTTTCGATATTGAGTATAGTGATTGATGTATGGAAAAGGTTTACAATAGGACACTATAACGAAAGCGTTACAATTTGTTTTTAAATAAATAAATGGGTTTCGATGGTTCTACACTGATTAGGTTAATAAGAAATATAAGGTGTCAATGTATGTGCGCACATGTTTTCTAAGGCACTTTGTTTTTAAAAAGGGAACACATCGATAATGTCATTAATTGATTGCGCTTTCTCCTTCTGTGAAAACTTTTTATTTTTTTAATTTTATTTTATTGAGCTTATTTCACTACAACGCAAATTCTTACAGGCCTTTATTTTATCTACCGAATTATATTACTGATTACTGGTCTGGTTTAAAAAACAAAAAGAAACATACAGGACATCTATTATAAATAATCATGTTATAAGATCTCACAGGCTTTTAAAGCAGCAAAAACTATTATTTTGTCTTCGCGCCTGTTGAAAACAATCAATCGGAGTTGCGAAATAAAACATACCGCGTACGTTTTGTCGGATTAAATTAATACCCCCCCCCCCCACACACACACACTGTCTAGCTGGTATTAACCTATTACAATAACAGACTACGTCATTGTCTAAGACCTCGATTGCTATTCAAACTATTTACAATTTGATTAGGAGGGGGCTCGATGTATTCGACCGAAACCGCACCAGATGACACGGGTGATTGAACAATGGACGCTTTAACCAACACTGAGGTGTTTTCCAGCGAGCCCTTGCAATGCTCTAACCATTCAACATACGCCATAGCCAAGGACTACTTCATGGGTCTAAGTAGTTCCTGGTCATAGCTCTAGCTTTTTCCATGTAAATATAGGCATATACTAGTTCCACTCGTTACCATATGGTTTAATGGACTTGGTACCGTCACGATGGGAAAAAAAATCCCTTTTTAAATTATAGTGTAGCCTGTCTTGCCTCGCCAATTTGAGAATATCACCATGGGAAAATAATTCTTACTTAGTCGCAGATGATGCATGCATTACGAATCTTAGATGATGCATGTTTTGATAGCACAACGACAAAGAAACTTCTTTTCTTATTGCGTCCCAGAGTATTTGAAGTAATGTGACCATTTCCTTCAAAAAGATACGATTTTCAGAACTTTAATACGATGGCGGAAATTCTTTTGAGCTCATTCCTAACCTAATGGCGAACTGACCATAACGAATGATTTAATAAATGGGTAATTTAACTAAAACATATAGCAATCTAAATAAATCTGGTTAAAAACCAAAGATATGGTTGATTTTTAATACATTGCTAAGAATGCTATGCATTTAAAATAAAAAAAAAAGTGTACATCTAGGCCCCTGAAATATCAGATGATTCTTAGCATGAACGCTGCAGTTTTGGATTTTGTATATCATTTTGTATATCATTGAATCTGAGGCATGGCTGCGGGTCGCATGGTGAACGAGGTAGCTCAATGGTAGAACGTATGTCTTTTAATCACAGAGCTCACGGTCCATTTCATGATTATTGGGTTGGTGTCAGTATAGCCAGACAGGACGCCTGGTATGCACCTTTATCTTTGTCAGGACAACATGTATAATTGTCAGATGTAGAGCCGTTCGTGAATAGCCAAGTTGCCGATTATGAACATTAAGAGACAAACCAACAGACCAATGAAGGGATCGCTTATGGTTCAATGGTAAAGCCCTTGACCGACTTCGCGAATATTACATATTTTATGCTTATTTCAAACTAAATTTTTAAACATAAACACAAACACATTCGCACACGCTTTGGGGGGAGACAGCAACGTTCTCGCCTAGGTCTCATGAAAGATCCTATACGGCAATGGGACCCTAAAGCGCGATACCAGAGGGACTTAGCCGATCAAATAATACTGACACCAACTCAACAAAATAAAATGGCTAGAACTTGGCTCGAGCCCACAATCTTCTGATTATAAAGCGCAGGCTCTATCCTTGGACCACCCTCACATACACACAAACACTCCCCAATCTTTTAGGCGAGGCAGTCCATCGACCGGCCTGTGTGGCCGATCCAGACAGGTTCGAAGGAACCGCTACAGTGCCTTAAAGGGTCATTTACAATCATTTATTGATGACGACCCAATTCAGCATCATCGCGGTTAATTTTGTCCTCGTAGGCGAGGCCTATTCACTTTAGTAAGAAGCACAAGCAGAATGGGAAACAGGTAAGCTCGACTTTTTTTTTTTTCAGAAAAAGACCACCGGGCATTTTTGATTCGGTACAGAAAAGCGACGATCTTAAAGAAACTATTTCCTCCCCGCTTTTTCAAAATACGTTAACGTTTCTGCCTTACAGCAAGTTTCATCAGCCAAAACCACATACTTTCCCTCCCCCTCCCTTCCCCTGTCTCTCTCTCTCTCTCTCTCTCTCTCTCTCTCCCTCTCTCCACCCCTCTCCCTCTCTCTCTCTCTCTCTCTCTCTCTCTCTCTCTCTCTCTCTCTCTCTCTCTCTCTTTCTCTCTCTCTCTGATTCTATTATATAAGATAAACTCAAGTTTATCATTCGCCAGATTATAATAATATTGTTTTATGATGAAAAAAAAAAGCTACAACAAATGGCAGTCAAAATAATAATGATATTTCGTTAAAATCTTAATAACATTTTACAAAAATAAGAACTGCCAAATATTTACACAATTCACTATTGATTTTTTTTTTTACATAGATGAGTTAGACGAACATTTCGCTTCGTATCTTAGACTTAAATATATAAATATCCTGGGATTCAAAACTACGTGAGTTTGTAAATTTCAGCAGTTTTTCTCCCTTCTTCAATCAACCATCATTTTTTTTCACTCATGTTATAAGACCGAGGCTTTTGAAATAAAAGGCAAATTCACCAAGTCGAACGATTTATGCACACCAATAGGGTGATTTATTTATTTCAATTAATATCATCATCATTATCATCATCGTCATCTTCATCATCATCATCATCATCATCATCATCATCATCATCATCATCATCATCATCATCATCATCATCATCATCATCATCATCATCATCATCATCATCATCATCATCATCATCATCATGTTGGCAGTGTATGACGTAGCCTCCCGTACAATCTGCCTGAAGAGCTCTCTGTCTTGAGCGATACTTCCTGCCTCGCTGGGCCTCCTTTGTAGCCAGTCGTTGAAGTCGTCATCCTACTTCTTGCAAGTTTGCCCTGTCTTCGCTTTGCCCCCAGCTTTTCTTCTAGGATATGTCTTTCCAAACTCACGTCTTTTAAGGCGCCCAAAGTATTTCAGTTTTCCTTCCTTAATAAAGTTTTTACTGAAACAAAATTTTTTGCGATAGAGTTTGGTACTAAAAACTGTCTACATATAGCTTGGTTCCTAATTATGGTATTCAAAAGTCAATTTAGTTCGATCTTAGGTTCGTTTAGTATGACGTCATTTCTTTTATGTGATAGGACAAAGTCCTGGGATTCAAGTTATAAAACCAAGGCTTTTTTTTCGGCCTATAAGCCCACTAGACTAAAATGTAAAATTTCCTATCTGTGTTGGCATTATTTTGGAGGTATTTCCGAAAACAAAAATTAATGATCGAAACTTGTTTGATAGCCTAATTGTTGCGAAATAATTGGTGCGCAGCGCCATACAAACATGTTCATTTATTACCGACTCTAGCTCACTTTCACTCTTATAACAAGTTTTTGTCTATATCGGTGACCCTGCCTTCTTTTTGTTTTGTTTTTGGAAGCCCTGTATAAGACCGATGTGTTTTAAGTATGTTTTGTAATTACTCCAACACAAACACGGAACTGGTGTTATCTCAAACAGTTTCGTCGGGTTTATACGATTTTACCATGGAATGTCTTCTGGCAGATGTGTTAATGGTGGTCAAGCCTAGGGTTTCTCTTAAATCTAAACCAGAGTCGCTCCCACTTGCGCCTGAAAAATCTTTGGTCTTGCACTGATAGTGTTCGCGTTGAAAACTCAAGTAAGATGAGATATCAGGGTTTGAGACCGAGCGCTGTTTGTGTGAATGCGAGGTGCTGTGGACGTTTCGAACAGAGACAGGCTGGGAAAGAGAGAATGTATCAACTTCGCAGCTGGAATCATAGTCACTGGTATCATCAATGAACTCATGGGCATGGTCATAGTCGGGATATGAAATATCCAATGTTTTCCCCTTCAGATGATCTAAACACGGAATATAAGCATCATGTTTTTCACCCTCCAATTGAGGCTCCTGCCTGTTTGAAGAGTCTTCGATGCAAATTCCTGTTGTTGTAGCGAAAAGAACAGGGACGGTAAACGCATTGGTAGTACACGCCGGTACTGGAGTCTTCTGCTTTTCGTGTTCTTTGCTGTTTTCAATTTTTGCCAATGGGAATCGATTTTCAGTTGTGTTTAGAACTGTCGAGTTATTCGTTTCTGCTAAATGTTTCATATCCACGATAGCATTACTACGTCTACACGCACAAAAATATTTTATATTTTGCCACATATCCCTTTTACATAACAGCACTAAGCACGGAAATATAGCAGTGTAGAGAAATCGCATCCACAAAAGTGTCACATCTACCTCCCAAGGATATAAAACTGTAGGATCGTTTTTATCCGCCTGGCTATACCTGTATTGTTTTACGTAATTTGTGATAACAAAAGGCAGTTCTAAGATAATCCACGTGATAAACAAAGCGGGTGAAAGATTAACAGAATGTTTGGACCTCTGAGAACATGCCTCTGTTATTTCTTCGGTGGACATTTGGGTGAAAGTCGTATCCCTATTGTCAGTTTTTCGGGGAGACTGCAGCTTGCAGAAGAGCCTTGCATGAATAATATGAAATCCAAACGTTATAACTGCAGGACAGATGTAGCAAGCCAGCAACGAAGTGTAGACAAATGCCACGGGTGTCTGTCCCGTCTCGGTACAAATGTGAAGCTGTTTGCGAAATATTGACGGGGCACAGTCGGTTATGAATGGAATGCTGAAGGTCACAGAATGGAGCCACATGTAGACCAATATTATCGACAATCTGCATGAAGAAATCCAAAGTTCGTATTTCGAAGAAAACCTTAGCATCAGATAGCGATCCAAGCTGAATTCAAGCACCATTAGAGATGTCTGTACCGCTACAAGGCTCATGAAAAAGGCATTAACTTTGCACAAAGCTCGCCCGAACCTCCAATCCGGTGAGGTGAGGGAACCTAGGACGAGTCCCATGTTGAAGATACAGTCTAGGAGCCCCAAGGCGCACTTGTTGACGATGAGCATGTTCTGGGGCATCCTGCGGCAGACTGGGGCCAGTGTTACCAGGAGGGCCGCATCCCCCACCAGTGTGACCAGCATGAAGATGAGCAGGACGCACGCTGCGAGGCCGCGACCCACCTCGCCTGTCGAGCTATCCCACGTTGTGTCATTGAGACCAGAAGAGCTGGAAGCCATAGGGTCAGTCTGTGAGAAAAAATAAACGCTTTGTCATTCAGCTGTGATCAAAAGTGTTAAAGGAAGTTTGACTTTTTGTTTTGCTTTGTTGGTAATTTTTTGTTTGTTTTCCTTAATGTTCATCGCCATTAGCTAGGTTATGTTGCGAACTGGTGTTGATTTTACCTACTTTAACGGGGAGGATACCAGGACTTCTGTTTAATCTGGTAGCGTTATGCTGATACAAACCCATTAGGGAACAGGAAAGCCCAATCGAGAATCGAACCGAGGACCTTCAGGTTATGGTAACATGACACCGGTTCAGAAGTTTACAGAGAATAAAACAATACCATTAACTTACTAAGTGTGAATATAGGAAAGAAAATAAAGAATTGTTCTGTTAGAAATCTGTTTCACACATTGGATTTCACTCCATCATAAGTAAAAGCCAGTTAAACTTAATGTGTGAAATAATTTAATGAAGCGGCATCAACTACAGAAGTATCACTCTGAAAAGTATTATTATTTTATAATACTTGGCGATCTCGAAATTATATAATTTGAAACACCTGGGTGCAATAATATATAATGTGATTCCTATAGCTCCTTTTCCTCTGATAATTTCAAACTGCTAATTCACTCATCAATCGCTCAACACTTATCAATAGTTACAAATATTGACACGAATTATTTGATGGTTCATAGTCAACAGTCGCATTGTTTAAATACTAAAGATGGTCTATGTATTAAAAAAACCCTGCAGAGTAAGGTTAAAATCTACACTATACGATCCTCATTATCGTCTAAACATAACTGTGCAACACAGCCCAAGAGCTTTGCCAACAGTTCCTCTAATTATGTTTTAAAATCGACGCCGATGCGCTGGAGTCTAAAAATAACTTTAAGGGTGAAAAAGCTTGGACTTTAAATAATTAGATTTGATCCGTGTGCATTTCTTGGATTCTCGGTATACATTGAATAAAATGAATTTTATAGACTTTTGGGTACAGGTAGACGAAGCTCTATTGTCACACGCATGGTGTCGACCTCAATCATTGATGAAAGGCTACCATTATTCGGAATAGTATTCCGAATAACTCTACAGCTTATCCGGAATAATATTCCGAATAATGCTGCAGATTATCCGGAATAGTATTCCGAATAACTTGTATTTTTAGCTTATGTGGTTATTGTCAAGGGAAGCGTTTAGGTTCGCAAACTCGCCTACCTATGCAAAATGCATAGGTAGGCGAGGTGTTCTATTTTTAGTTCACACACAAAGGATGATGTACATTACTGCATTTCACTTTCTGTTTCACTTTCGATCACTTACCTCAGTCTTACCGTCAGAATGGCGCTTGTTATGACTCAATTTGAGCAGTGTGATGATCTGTGATTTTATGACTTTTATATATCTAAAGGCTATCTAGATCTAGATCTACTCTTATAAAACATAAACTGTGTTTATCTTTAAAAGGCCTAGATCTAGGCAATATATAGACTAATCCTACTGCCAGCCTTCTAGTTGTATTGACACTGTGTTAATTAATTCTAGGTCTAACTCTAGAGTCTCTAAGTCTATTAAGACTCAGTCTGTCATTTACTAGGTCTAATACCAGTCTAGATTACTAGAAGAAGAGCAAAGAGTTCAGAAGTAATTGACTCAGCCTGAGTCTTATGATGGCGACAAACAATAGTGAGATAGATTCCAATCTAGATATAACTGTGGGGAAACATTTCCAACTTTCAAGGACTTTGAAGAATTTCTATCAACACGCATGAAGAAGTTTGGAGAAAAATGGAAAAAAGACAGTGGTAGCCGAATGATAAAAACTGTTAATTTAACAATCAAAGACCCAAAGAAGTTTAGCGTCTTCTAAGTGTGTCCTCGTCAGACACGCAGAATTAATGGACAATAAGTGGGCCGTAATGTCCAAGGTAAGACTGGGGCATCATACTCTAGCCTAGTTTTTGATGTTGAACAAATTTCGTACCGTATATATGCTTTTTCGGCACTAACTTTGAGATTTTTATATATTTTACAAGTAGGCCTACAACCCATTTTCAAAAGCAGAATGCCTAGTATTTGCGTATGTCCTAAATGTTAGGCCTTGTCGCCAAAACAGAAGTTTACATATAAAATCTAGGCCAAGATGTATGCATACTATTGAATAAACATCAAATCATTCTAGATCTAGTTAACGCTAGGCCTAAAGGGTGTCATAACAAGCAGTATAAAATGGAAATGCTAATAGTAATATACGTAGTAGGTTCTGTTGAAGCCTGATCATTCGTTCGTTGAGTTCGATGGTATGTAAATTCCGCGTGTCTGACGGGGACACACATCGGCGTATAAGATCTCTTATTTAAGAGATCTTAGAAGACAGTAAACCACATAGAGTTTAATATACGCATTTCCACGCCGTATAAGACGCTTAAACAAAAGAGACTTATGGAGACGCAAAACCCTAATACGTAGTGAGACACATTCATTCAATGGGTCACAATGGTGCCTATACCATTTAAATCTGCATCATATTTATATGCACTTATTTCTTTTGAAAGCATAAAATGCGCAACTTCAATAAAACTTTCCGGGAATTCTCTCTCAGTTAATTGCTCTAAGTTTAATGACGACCGTGAATGTACTTCGTTCCGCTTGACGGAATCGGTGTGGGTCCTCGCGTCATGGACTCGTAATTTTTTGTTACTAAAAATAGAACACCTCGCCTACCTATGCATTTTGCATAGGTAGGCGAGTTTGCGAACCTAAACGCTTCCAATAAAAACAAAAACTAGGTTAAGATGCGAGAACATAGAGAAACATGCACAGCAGATGTAAAAAAAAATTAAAAAAAAATAAATAAATAAATAAATTAGGGGGCCATGTATAGTCGTGTATAATCATTGGGTGCTTGTAGATTTTATGGAAGAGTTTGTGCTTGGATGTATCATTTAAACGAAGAAAACGACTGAATTAGAACACTTTATACAGTAGATTAATAAATGTTAATACAATGTATTTGTAAAAGAGGTTTACCAGTGATGGTTAGATTTCCGAAAGGTTTTCACAACCCTCTCTTTTTCCTGGCCACCACCACATAATCATCACCATTTTTATCATTATTATCATTTTCAATCACAACAAAAATAATATCTTTATCGCCATCGACTTCATAATATCATGATTCATAACGAACTTTTACATTATTCGAAATGATTTCTTTTTTTTTCTTCTTTTTTTCCCCTCTTTACCTGATTAGTTTTTTTTTTAAACTCTCACAAAAAGTACCATTCAGAACGCAAAAAATAATAACTAAAGGCCTTTGTTAGCAATGTTACGGTTCAGGTGGCCGCAGGTTCGATGATCTAACTATGTAGGGCCTTTGAGTTTGTAAACAAAAATATGGAAGAGAGTAGGTAACACAGCCGCACCAGCCTCAAAGGCAGCCGAGAGAAAACAAACAAATAATTATACAACAACAACAACAACAACAACAACAACAGCAGCAGCATTGTGTGCCTAGGTCTGATTACTCTACGATCATTGGTAAAAGCTTACCAAAGATTTTTTTATAAGTTGAAATGAAGGGAAGTTATGACTAATGCGATTTTACCATTCGATTTTTATCATAATCTCCCTTGAATTGATGGTTTTCAAAGCCCCATGCCCTAGCCTAAATGATGAAATTAGTTAATTAATTCATAAACTAATAATAGTAATAAAAATAATGATAATAATGAAAAAAATATTATAAATGATAATAATAATAATGATAATAATAAAAATAATAACAATAATAACATAAACATATAACGAATTATATTAATGACAATGATAGTAATGCAGATAATAACATTCACATCAACAACTACTACTACTACTACTACTACTACTACTACTACTACTACTACTACTACTACTACTACTACTACTACTACTACTACTACTACTACTACTACTACTACTACTACTACTACTACTACTACTACTACTACTACTACATTTATAGACTTTTGGGTACAGGTACACGAAGTTCTATTTCAAAAGCACGTGTAAACTTGTGAGTTTAGCATTATGTCAAAGCACATGTATCGTGAGTTCAAACAATCAATTTTAAATTGTTACTGTCGTTAAAACATTGTTCTTTTGGTTTACTAAAAGCTAGTTTAGTTAAAGCCCAAACATGCTACTTGTGCGCAAACTAGTAATTATATAAAATCAAAGAACTTTAAGGTTAAATGCAGTGTAAATGTTACTAAAACGCACCAGTAAGGATCTTTAAACTAATCCAAATACATCTTTGTGTGTGTGTGTGTGTGTGTGTGTGTGTGCTTCCATGAGAAAAATCATTGAAAGATTGAATGTTTCAAGTGGTTTTACTTGTAAACTGTGAGGACCTAAGTGTTAATAGACCTACACGTGTCAACAACAACAAAAATCGCTACTTTTACCAAAATTAAAACAAAAGATTATGCCGGCTAATGCTGTTATTATTATTATTATTATTATTATTATTATTATTATTATTATTATTATTATTATTATTATTATTATTATTATTATTATTAAAGCAAGCAATGTGTGTCTCCAGGAAGCCAAAGATGTGAAGATCATTGACGCCAAGGTTTTCTCCAGCTTTCAAGGCACGGGGATCGCCGTGATTACCACGTCTCTGAGGATCTTCGTCGTCAGTAACGTGGATAGTCCTCGCATCGTGCGGCTGGCGGAGGTGCCAGGTATTTAGTGATAATAGACATCTTTACGAGGGGAGTTCCAGTGGGGCAGTGGCCACCTTTGTTAAGATGCTGGCATGGAGTAGTAGTAGTAGTAGTAGTAGTAGTAGTAGTAGTAGTAGTAGTAGTAGTAGTAGTAGTAGTAGTAGTAGTAGTTTTATTATTTATTATTAGCCTATTGTTATTTTTAGTACTATTTTACGGTTAGCTTTAAATCTTTTTTTACTTCTTTTTTGTGTTGCTGCAAATAAACGTGGTAAAAAGTTTTTGTTTTTAAAACAAAGCAATACGAGGAAGTATGGACAGTGACTGTTTACCTTATAAAGACTTTTTGAAAACTGTGTCACATAGAGGGAAAAAAAAGAACAACACTTGTGTCAAGTAAATCCTGTAGGCTATTTCACAACTTCTTGGAATATATTACAATCCTTTACCACACAGAAAAATTCTAATTGACTCTCAATCCGTGTTACCACGGAATCACAGCACGCCTACTCAACACTTCCAAGTTCGATAAAGCTATTTTCATTACTTCGTTTTCAGAGGGAGCGCTGACAAGCTGGTACCACGGACGCGCAACATGAACTTGGAGACCCGCCACTCCGAGTAGATCTAGATCTAGTAGTAATCGAGATCCAGCTAGATCGAAGATTTAGTGGTAGAAGGCTACCGGATTTGTGCACACATTCTGTCTAATCAGAAGGCTAATGTGCGTTAAGGTCTGCGCCCCCCCCCCCCCTCCCCCCCCCTCTCTCTCTCTCTCTCTCTCTCTCTCTCTCTCTCTCTCTCTCCCCCTCTCTCGCTAGTTCCCTCGCTCGGTATGTGTGTGTGGTGGCTCAAGTGACAGAACGTTGGCTTCCCAAACGGGAGGTTCCGGTTCGAAACCCATGATCGATCACAAGTGTAATTGTCCGTTTCCTTGCCCTACTGGTTGGAACCGTGAAAGACTGAACGTATGTGGCCGACTGAGACAAGAATCCAGGTCTCCCCGCACTGTCTCTGTGTGGCAGCACGTAAAATTTGCAGACGTTGACTTTGGCGCCCGTTAATTCAATAACTCTATGCAGTTTTGACCCTGAACGCGAACCAAACAAACTCTCATTCCCTCTCTCTCTCTCTCTCTCTCTCTCTCTCTCTCTCTCTCTCTCTCTCTCTCTCTCTCTCTCTCTCTCTCTCTCTCTCTCTCTCTTTCTCTCTCTCTCTCTCTCTCTCTCTCTCTCTTTCTTTTTCTCGCCACTTCTTTAATTTCTTTCTCAGCTCCGTTTCTATTTCTCTATCTTCCTTTTTTCTCGCCCTAACTCCTCCTCTCTCTCTCTCCCCCTCCCCTCCCCTCTCTCTCTCTCTCTCTCTCTCTCTCTCTCTCTCTCTCTCTCTCTTCACCTGTGCCTCTCTTGTCCCAAAAGTAATGACAAAATAGCCGTTAAAATTTTTGTTGGACTTTAGGACTTTATAACCTAGCAAACACTTAGCTATTTTTCAATATACATGATTGCAGTTCCTAATGAGATTCACCCGTTTCCGACAACGTAATGCAGGGTGAACAGGCTCAAAAGTTTTGCTTGCTTTCTTTGACGCCAGAGTTTACAGACATTATAATTATTCTCTGCCATCACATTGTAATATTGAAAACACTAATATTGAACAAGCAGAGAGAAATAATTATAATTTATTGTTGTATATTACGCATAGATTATTTTCCTTTGATATAAAATGATATTAACTTCAATTTTTCCCAAGTATAATGAGACTGCACGCTGGTGAATTAAATCGGATGTATTTTTTTTGTCTTAATTATATAGATCTAGTCATCTGTGCAGGGCTCTCACCTCTAGTTCTATTCTTCAAAACGTAACTACTGGTTAGACAATACTGGTACTCGTTGCTGGAGAAAATAACCAGGAGGCAACATAAACATACTTTTCTGGTGAGGGCAATATTGTTAGCGATCAGCTTAGGAGACAAACATATATATGCTTACAAAATCAGCACCCAGCAACGTGCTAAAGCTTTTCACGAGAGAATATCGAAGATTAAATTTAAAAAAAATATACCGGAGGGGAAATTAAAAATAAAGAAGACGAAGAAGAAGATGAAGAAGAAGAAGAAGAAGAAGAAGAAGAAGAAGAAGAAGAAGAAGAAGAAGAAGAAGAAGAAGAAGAAGAAGAAGAAGAAGAAGAAGAAGAAGAAGAAGAAGAAGAAGAAGAAGAAGAAGAAGAAGAAGAAGAAGAAGAAGAAGAATTTATAGTAGTGCAAACCACCTTGTGGAACGTAACATTAATTTTGGCACTGCCTGATCCATGCCTAACTGTGTCAAAGCAGACGCAAAATAATGGGTTAGCATATTTATTTAATTTTTATGTAGCATATGTAGCAGGCCTGTATATACTAGATCTATCTCCTTCGTCAACCTGCTGTGTTGTTTATCGGAATCACCGAACCCGCCAAAAAACTCTAGAAAACGCTCTGGTTCAGGCTTCATACTTCATATTGATAAGCTTACTCCCACGTCAAACTTTTTTTTCTGTGTTGAAAAGCACGCAAACTGGCAAATTTGTCTTATAATTTTACCTGGCAAAAGGCAGCTTAGAATAGTTCTTTCTAATATTATATGATTTAAATAGGTAGATCTTACCCTGTAAAGTTTACGACGAAGTTGACGCACTCGATATTGGTTAAAGGAAATTTGAATTGAAATTTATTGACATATGTATTATTTAATTAAAGAACAAGATTTTGCAAACTTATACGCGTTTAAAACCTAAATCCCGAATTCTACACGTGATATAATGGCACCAAAACACTGACATCCCTCTATTTGGTTTCGTCCAAATTTTTGTGCGGTTGTTTGCAACTGTAGATTATGCAAATTATTTATAGGCTCTGGCCAAAAAAATTAATCCGAATTTTTAAATGAGCTTGAATTAAAAGTCAGCATGTCCGTCTCTGTTGTTATGAAGGTACAACATTCCAATTAAGCACGTAGACAAATGCAATCCAAAATTGTTCGACCAATGCACTAAGAATGATGATTATTTTTGAACTTATTGAGATTGTTATGCTACTCAAAAATTTTAAGACGTTCAAAACAATGCCGAAAGCTGCGCTCTTACGTCACTAAAATTGTCGTCCGCAGGCGAAAAAAGTTGAGAATTCTGGGATTCTTTCACGCACGCCTCATTGTTCTCTTGTTCTCTTGTAAATAATGTTGTAAATTACCGTTTGTATTAGAGTTCGAGTTTTTTGAGTTTGGTTTGGTTTTTATTGTAGATATTTACTTAAATCTCTTCATGAACAACACAAACACCCAGATGTATGAAACCTGCTCGAAAATGGTGAGTTCTTTCTAAATAAATAAATTCTAAGATTTGATCGAATTGAAAAATTCATCACAATTTCCCTGAACGCATCAGTACTTTGGCCTTCTGTACCCCTTCTCAAGTTAGGGACTTCTCTAAATAAGTATCATGAGATGCGCACAATCATGAAACGCATAGTAAGATCATAATTGGATATCCATGTTTAGCTGAAGTAACTAAGAGTCATGAATTAGTGGAACGAATTATTTTTGGTTATTTAAAGGTTTGAGGTTTATACGAATAAATCCCTTTAAATTATATCAAGTAGGCTATGGAGTGTGGCGAAAGATAGGAAGATGCAGTGAAAGATCAGGATTCTAGAATCTAAATAGATCTAGATCTATGCACTTGCATACTTTTCCTTTATCTAAATTATTGTAAAGACTAGAGAGAAAGAAAGAGAGGGAGAGTTTCCTAACATGAAAACTGGATCTAGATCTAGATCTAGATACTAGTCGGCAAGACTATCATGGACCGATCGGTGTCGGTATGTGACAGGCTGAGACAGAATTCATGGTATCCCTGCCCTGCCGCAGTGTAAGGATATCAGTGACTCCTGTTTCACAAGATCACATCATTAATCTTGACCTAGTCTATAGCGAAACTGGCACTCCTCGACTTTCATGGTCCCTAACCTGTGGGCGATCAAATGGGCTTGGTGGACGGGATTCAAGGGGTGGGTGGGTTGGATTCGATCACACAAACTGTGGTTTGTTGGTTTCTTGTCACCCATTGTGATTGTCAGAAGATAGGATACTAAAGAGTGATAGCCCTTGCCTGTGGTACACAATCTTATGGTTGACTGAGCTGCTGAGTGGAAAGTAGCTCCACGTAAGGATCTGTCCTCTTCAGCTCTTTCTTGTCAACTGCGCTCTCACAGCCGAGTGGAAGTGGTCTTCCACCCAAGACCAAGTTCGGGGTGGAAGCTTTAGGCTAACTTTAGTCTAGGTTTCCATCACACTCTCACCTGCTCTAAAGAAATGCTCACGTGGTAGAGATGGGGAAATGGGTCCTGGTTTTCAGCTCAAAGTCAAAGAACTGCACATGCCGGGTAAGTATGCGGCTCTTGCAGTCACCTCTTTCTACAAACATAGTATGTAGATGCAGTCTTTCGCCTTTCCGTCTTTTCCCTCTCTTTTAAAGAGCAAACACCTCGTAAAGTATAGACTGCCCAACTCAAGTCAAATCTCCCCATTCTCTAAATGACTAGGAGAATCGCAAACGGAATAGCGTCTGCCATCTTTCCCATGTGACCTAGCTCAGGAATAACATCTAGATCCTCGCTTGTCTTGAGGTTTGTCTAATCTCTCTTCCACTGCCGTGATGTCCCTGTCCTCCACCCTCAATGGAGGAATACTTCTTTGAGGCGGCTTTAACTGTTGAGATAATCTACTCGACTCAACTCCCTGTAAACCGATCAGACACTCCCCTGTTGGTCTTATTAAGTCTGATAATTCTCACAGCGTCGTAAAGAGTACTGCGACTTTAGTTCATAGCATACAAGCCAGCCTTTCTATCAATGCAACCTGTACAGAACCTTACAATGGTTGCCATGACATGACTCGACAGGCATAGTATCCATCGTAATATAGTGTCGGGCAGTAAATGCAGTAAGACCATTGTTCCATGTCCTCGTCAGGTTGTTGAAAGGCAAGGTGGAATCTTGCGCATGCAGTCTTAGGGTCTGTAGAACTGAATCTCTCTTCCAGCCTTCTAATCACACCACGGTAGTTAAAGCGCACACCATGTTGCCTTATGGAAGAGAAATACCCGCAGCACCATTAAAGTGTGATGGCCCTTGCCTGTGGTACACAATCATATCGGTTGGTTGACTGAGATGCCGAGTTGAAGTTAGCTCGATGTTGGGATCTGTCCTTTTCAGCACTTTCTTGTCAACTGCAGATTTCACAGCTGAGCGGAAGTGGTCTCCCACCCAAGGCCAAGTTTGGGGTGGAACCTTTAGGCTAACTGAAGCCTAGGTTTGCACCACAATACCCTGGAAGGGTCCCACAACAAAAATCTGAAAATTTCAATTCTTGCGAAACAGATACCATATGGGCCCCTGGATTATATTTGGTTGGCTCTACCATTCGGCTACCTCATCTTTTCATTCCTTTGCCATCTAGGAAGAGAGATTGAAAATGTTCAAATTGAATGGAAGTAAAATAATTGTAAACTAAGTGGCAAAATGGGTTTTGTTTAGTTTGTTGGTTTTGTCAGACATTGAAATCACTTGTGTAAAGACCTGCACACAGGACTCACTGAAGTCACTTTCATCTCTCTGGTTTATCCAGACACACTTGAACTGGACTTGATGCCAAGTCTAAAATGGTTGTTTCACTCTTGTTTTCTTTCTCTTGCCTGAACTCCTCTTTATTTTGACATGGGGCTTGCTGGGGTGCTTATAGTGATCATGGGGGGAAAGGTTTGAGTGAAGCGTTTGCTACGCAATTTTTTAGGCAAATCAACCGTTTATGGAGTAGCTTTTCTGGAGCGCCCCAGCTCAGAAAGCTTATTGTCTGCAGTTAAACGTACGATATGTGAATATATGAGGGGGGGTTCTGACACAGTATCTATTATTAGAATTGTCTTTGTCTCAAACTTAGACATGCGATCAAATCTAAACTGCTCCCAAATTTTACAGTAAAATTACAAATGGGTCAGAGAATTTTTAGTCATAAAACTATCAAACGCCTATTAAATTTTTAACGAAAGTTAACAAATTAATGACTAAAAATATATTAAAAAAACGAAGACACAACAATTACTGCTTCCTCCCCTTCCTCAAACAACAAACAAATCGAAGGTGATATAAATATTGTTTCTTTTTATTTTCTAAGTGCGTGGGCAAATTTTAATGCGCACAGTGCGACGTTTTCTTTAACCGCTTGGTTAATTATTAATTCTGATTATAACTCAATGAGCCTACTTAAATTTGATGCAACCTCTTCAAGCAAACATTAAGTTCTTAAAGTTATAGATCCTGAAGATACAGAATTTTGAGTTCAGCACAGTTTAAAATTAGCTGTAATACTTTAGTTTTGTCCATCCTACAGTCCCCACGAAATGTGGGTTCCCAGCTAGTAGTGAGACCGGCTAAGACGAGTCATGGTATCTCCGCCCTGTCTCGTGTGTGGCAGCACATACTATTGTCAGACGTCCATCTTGGGGCCCGTCCACTATAGAGCCTATATATTGCTGATGTTGGACGTTAAAACCAATTCAACCCAACCCAGCTAGTATTAAATAATAAGGCTGAAGTGGGGTGATTTTCAATAATAGACGGACTATAAAAGTGAATAAATTTTTCTTTAAACCTGGAAAAAATTGAGTCTTGCCTCGTTCGTATTGGTAATAACCCTAAGAATTTTTTAGCATGTAATCTCAAAAATCTTTTTACAATGCCGGCTTGAAATACTGAGTTTTAACACAAATAAAAATTTAATTACCAAATATGTTTGTCATTTTTGGAAGCTTTCTAGTCTCAGCATATAAGGTGTGTGCTTAATATTTTTGTCCCAAGTACAAAATGTGCTAAACTGTCAGAAATATAAATTTGAAGCGTCTTGTACAAATCAGTTTGGTTTAGCGACACGCCAAACAACCTTCGTGTTTTGTTTGTATGCAAAACCGATATCCTAAAATGTTCATAAAATATTTATTTTCCAACCGATTTTCAAAATGTAAAAAGCCAAATTCATTACTTTCCCAAACAAATGTGCAATCAAATTTAATATAGTTTAAAACATTTAAAAAAATCACTTTCTTCACTTACTACAACACCCTCTATCTCCCTCCATTCCCCTGTCAATTCATCTTTTTTACCTAAGCTTTTTTTTTCCAATAAAAATTTCTCTCTTTGATTGATAAACATGACTTTCTAATTATGGTAAAGCTGCATTGTTACTTGCAGTAGTAAAGGTTGTGCAGATTTTCGGGATGGAATTTTGTAAAGAATTTCTGGATTCTTCACTTGCACCTATGACCACATAATTGCTTCTGGATGCTTGCATACGTGATAAAATAACAAACAGGTAGATTTTATCACATAGTACGTTTTATCAGGAGTACTAATATTACTATTTATTTCAGTCCTCAGCAGATGTTTCCCCTGTCACAACACCAAGCTCAACTCCCCTTACGGGTGGCCATCCTCCTAAATTTGGGACTGTCATACCAAGCAGAATATTTGTTGGTGGGATTGCAGCAAATGTAAGTACATTTTCTGTTTGTTTAAAAAAAATCATACCACCTTTGTAAAAACACTTTTTTCCCTCTATAGTGTTTTCCCATACTACATTATCACTTTTGAACAACTCATAGATTTTGTTTTTACATGTTCTTTTTCCCACCTTATTACAATGCATTCTTTAACACTTTGAGGCATGTTATCAACTATACTTGTAGAAATAACTCTTTAAAGTTAGCAAGAATCAATAGTTTATCAGATGTGGAAGATCAGTTGTAGTTATTTTGAAATGCTTTCAACTTTGGTCATGTCACTTTTCAGATTTGCTGGCTGAATTATTTTCCTCAATATTTATAGAAAAATGCATCAAAGTTTCATTTTTTAAAGAGTGAAAAAGCTTGAGATATATCAAAGAATATGTTCATGTCATAAAAAATCCCTTTGTTTTGCCCTTTGTCATAAAAATTGAATATTGTCATTTTAAATTATTAATTTTTGTTTTTTTTCTCTCCAGACAACTGATGCTGAACTGAAGCAATATTTTTCTGCCTTTGGTGCTGTAAAAGACACAAAAATTATTACCGATCGTGCAGGGGTTTCCAAAGGGTGAGGTCTAAATTTTTCCTTTCTAAATTCCTACTTGTGTTCTTTTGAAATGTTCTGCCACCAATCACAATATTCCAATGCAAAGAAAATTCTCAACATCTTCGGATAAGATGTATACCATCAGTTTATTGCCTTTAGTATTTAACTCCCTTGCACAATGCATCATGCAATTATCATAAGGATATATTTTATGTCCTATCTTTTTTTTTTTTTAAGGTATGGTTTTGTCACATTTGAAAATCAAGATGATGCTGACAGAATAATAAAGAAAGAGGTAGGTGTCAATTTTATAGTAAAATCCTAATTTTATTTCCACCTTGAAATTGATTGCTTTCAATTTGTTGCTCTTATCAAATATGCCTGCAAAACGAGCATCACCAATATGCCCACCTTAATTCGTTTGCATCAAAGGTCTACTTGTCAAATTTTAATTGTGCTTAATTTTTTGTCTCCATTATCTCCTGCAATTTACCGTAAAAGTATTTAAAGTAAATATTTTCTAAAATTGGATCAACTACTTTGTTTTGTTGAAAAAAATAATCATATTAACTTCTTTATGGTCAAGAAGGAAGGTATCGTTTAAATTTCAAGCAGGAAAATTTGGAATATAAACCATTTATTACAATGTTAACGCTAAAATGTTTAAACCTCTATTTATTTTAGTTTTAACCCTGAAAATGTGTTTTTTTTTTTACTTTTCAGTCAGATAATTTAATTTTCAAAGACAGAAAGCTGAACATTGGACCAGCAGTGAGAAAACAAGTATGTTAGTAAAAATTACCTTTTCACTCTTGAAGTATTGTGTTGGCAAATCAGGAAACAAATCTTGTCGACTTTCCAGAGCTATTAATACATTATTACTTACTGAGAGATATTTACTTACAGTGCTGTTCAACCATATGAATTAACCATTTCATGAATGCCAGGCCTAGCTGTAAACACAGTACATTTGCTTTATAGTTAAATCAGTGATAGGTCTATGGGTCAGTCCACCATTAAGAGCCATTTTTACAACAAACATTTAAAATCAAATTTCTTATCATCATATACATCATACACAAGTGAAATCTTTATTGATGGTCAAGAATAAACAAAGGAACCTCCTGCAAGCTTGACAATGTTAATACTTTTAGCAAAGTGAAGCTGTGTTAGTTGTTTTTTTTTTAAATCGTATGAAAATCCATACTATTTTTGTGACAGAGCTTGACCCCTATATTTCGGATGCATTTTTAAGCACTAAAACTTGAAAAAATGTATGCCAAAAGTGTTTTATATGATAGTTTATAAGGTTAAAAACATTATTCCGCTCAGCAGTAGCATTTTAAAATATCGTTGAAGTATAGCTTCGTCGAAAATCGCGTTAGACTTATTACTTGCATCGTCCTTTTCCACCTTTCCAATCCTTTAAATGCAATAAGCTTTATAAACAACGATAGCATTCGCCCTGTTTGAATCTAATGAGGATTCATCCCTTTCAATTTCATTTCATGCATTATCAGTTATCTACAGAAATACCGTCGCAATTTCGAATTCTGTAGATGCTGCCTTTGCATCGTCCAAATGTAATGTTCCTACTACACTAGATTTAGCGTATCTGCGATATTCACGCGAAGTCTCGTCGGATTTTTTAAACAATCGCTCTTCATGCCAAAGCTTGAGCTCTCAGATGTTACCACAATGTATTGGAATAGTTGAACCATCTAAGGAGCAAAAAAAACCCACCTTAAATTGAATAAAATGAAATTTTGACCATGTCACAAATTATGGCTCATACTGGTGGACTGACCCATATTAAACAATTGTGCAAAATAAATTTACGAAAGGGCCTTGCTTTGTCATAAATCTGTTAGTCCACACTTTTGGTTGAGGTTTTCTCAAAACCTTTTAAATGTCACTTTGCATTATGTGAAATACAAAACTGAATTCTTTGAAGTTGGTTGTTATACTTGTACAGATCTCTAGACATATCTTGTTTGCACTATTTTTACAGAAGATTAATTTATTCTATGACTAATTGTATTTTAGATTTAGTGTTTATTGAAAGGACCTTGAACTTACACAAGAGAATCACTGAATCTTCGTGTTACAGACTATACATGGATGTTAATGCAGCCACTTTCAATTTTTAATCACAATTTTCCTGCAAAGTATTATGTTGCCAAGCTTTATGAGAATCATTATTGTAATTGTAACATAATGAATGTGGCTGGGATGGACATACCCCTTTATATTTACTGTCAGCCTCAATTTAGACTTTGATGTCGATACTTTTAAGTTACTGTATTTTTACACAATTTCATGAATATCTATTATGTCCACAGGGTTTACCTCGCCCATATGGTAAGTATCTCTTATATCATTTCAAAAGTTGTTTTTTTTAATAACTCAGGTTTGCCACTTATCGTGGGATTTTCTGTGGATCGGCGATTAGTCCGTGGATCCGCCTATGTGCCTTGAACCATCCATACATCGGTCGGCTTTCCATGTTTTTTTTAGTCATTTGGGTCTTTTTCTGTGCCGCTATCTGCCAATTTTACGTGAAATTGTAAACTGCTGAAGACTTACTCCAATGTCCGTTGTAAGTTATTAGAGGTAGGCAGTGACCATCATGTTCCCGCCACTTTTTCCGCGTTTTCCTCCTTTTCTTTTTCTAAGTCCGCAAATCGTCAATTTGCCTTTGAGAAGTATCGGAAAGAAAACATGTCATCTGATCAGACCCGGTAGCGATATAAATGCGTTAGGCTATATGAAGGGGGGAAAAGTCGCGGTGGGTTTATTTTAACAGGATCACGCTCTTCAAACTTCTCTGAGGGCCATATTTAGGAGCCCTAAGTTCAAATATATTGCTATTGTCTTTGGAAACCTGCTTTCAGGTGCATTTGAATGCCATCATGAATTTCTCTAGATATTTCTTATACATTGGATATGACTGCTAAGTAAAAGAAAGAGAATTTGAGAGTGATCTTTGTTGCTGTTAGACCATTGCTTTTTGTATGTGCAGTCTTTTTAAAAAAAGAAATTTTCTTGAAAGATGAAAAGAAAATGTGACATTATTTTATGATCTTATAAAAAAGCTTTAATAAAGGTAATGAATGCTTGTAATATTTTCAGAGAGAAAAAAGTTTATTTTTTAACTGATAGATGATCAAGAACGTTGCTCAGTCATTAGATTCATCTTCACTTTAAGAACTAAATTTTTACTCTAGCGTTTCAGTATCTTTCTCTTGGTCCTGTTAAAAAGGCGAAATTTTTAAATCAAGTTCCTTAAAACTATCAACCATAACTGGGTAATTAACTTTATCTTCACCCAACACTGAGGATGTTTCAACATTCCTCCACTGCCGACAATATGTCCATCCTGTTTCTTTATTTACCTCCTATCTATGAGTCTTGTCTGGGTGTGGTATGATAAGATACATTACCAAATTTACAAGTTCACAAAATATATTTAAGTAATGCTAACCATAATTTTTTCAGATGCAACCATACCCCCTGGATCTGTTCTATTTACAAACGGAGTTCCATATACTTATCAAAATGGCATGGCCATTTTTCAAACACCTGATGGAAGCTATCCTATGGCACAACCACAGGTAGTTATGCTTCTTTTTTAGCATTTAAAATAGTACTCGAATTTGATTTATATGCAAGTTAGGTAATTAGAAAAGCAATATGAACAATTGTATGTTAACTTCTATACTATTGACCTATAACATATTTCTTAAATTGTGTGCATTATGTCATAATGAAGTCCCAGACCCATCACTGATTCACAAATATGATGGTTTTCTGTGGATGTATGGAAATCCTAATTTTTGCTGTCTCTCTTTGATGAGATTCTAGAATAATATCTGTTAGTGGATATTTTTTTATTTCTTTAAATATCGGGCTAAATTTTATGTTAAATCTTATTTCAAAGTTGCTATAGGCAAAGATATTGTAATACGTAAATTGCTGAACAATTTTCGATCTTATATTTGATCTATTTCATCTTTAAAATAATGCATTTTGAATACTGTAGTCAAAGGCATTGCAACAAAAGAGATTTTTTTATCGTTGAATTGCATGTGAAATAGAAAGCCTTGAGAAACTTGAATGGTAAGGTGGGGATATCAAAGTATTCCAGAATGGAGACTATGACTTCCTTTGCAAACTTGTAGGGCCTACAAGGGACTTATCTTTGCATTCGGTGCTTGCTGCCAAGGCGGCAAGTGCATGCAGCTTTAACTGGTCCCTTGGAAGGTAGATCTGTTTAGGGTGAGAAAGGAGCATTTCAGGAGAGAGGTTGCACAATTTTTCAATCGTAGCTCTACTCCTTTTCTGCAGATATCAAATTTATGGGTCCTTTTTATCTGCCGATTCCCCTCGGTATCATTTTGAAACTGCACAAGCTTCTTGATTAGGAGACCCATGCCTTAGATCTCTGCAAAACCAGAAAACCAGATTTCAGCCTCTCAGTTTTGGGCAAATTATTAACGAAATATGGCAGCAATTGGAGCCTGTTCTTGAACATGAGACACGATAAGGTTGTTTTGTACTCTGTGAAAACTTGGAAGAAATCATCAGTAATACTCGACAGTCATGAAACATGTTGACTTATTAACCTACTTTAGAATGCTATCGGCCCACATTTTTTTATACAGTAAAACATGCCTACAGCGGGATTTTCCGGCCCAGAAGAAAAGTCCCGCTGTAGGCAAGCTCCCGCTGTAGGCAAGCTCCCGCAATAGGGAAGCAAAGGGAAGTTAGCGAAAAATTATCAACAAAATTACCTCCCTGGGCACTCTTTTTATATTACTATTAGTATAATTAGTTCAAATTTTTTGTTGGTTTTTTTTTTTTTTCTTGGTTTTTTTTAATACACTTTTCACTTTTGATAAAAGTGGTCTGGTTTGAATTGTCCTTTGTTGATAGCTGACATGATCGGTTCTTTATCTCTCAAGAAGGTGTAGAAGGTAGCAGATGAAATTTCATAGTCTCTGCAAATTTGGTGTTTCGTTTTTTTCTTCCTATCAACTTCGTTGATTATTTCAGTCTTCTTTTCAATCGAAAAACATTTCCTTTTGTTAGAAAGCCATCTTCTTCTTCCGTTGTGTGTAAAATTTGCGTTCTGTATTGTACAGCTAGTAGAAATTAGGAATTAATGCCGTAAAATTCGCCTTCTGTATTGTATTTCTATAGATCTAGACTATAGCTAGTGGAAATTAGGAGTGAATCATAAAAGTGTTTCGAGATCAAGGATCGTAACGAAACGAACGATATCTACACAGGGCCCGCAGTCGCACCTAGCCATATAATTCCACGGCGGTAGCCCCGCAGTTTGGCTAGGTGAACGTTGGGCTCCTCGTTGTAGATCTATAACACTGAGCCATACTGTTGCCTCACCGATAACCGTCAATAACGTGCATAAACAAAATGGCAATATGATTATTATAAAATTATCGATAGAGTTAAGTTTATTTTGTATTCCTCTTTCCTTTCCCGATGTTATGATATGACAATTGTTTTACCCACCCCCGTTCTAGGGATAGCCAAGCTGAACAAGTGATGTTTACATAGTCCTATTGTTAACCTTTTCAAACGCGTTTCGTATCCCAATGTAATGTCAGGAAAATACGCTGAAACTAGCGAAAGCAAAACTGAAACGAAAACTTTTTGTCAAAGGCAGACATTCATTCGGCTGTTAGAAATTCTAGTTCTTCCTCCCTACTGTCTAGATAAGATCTCTAGACTCTCACCGATATAATCTAGACCTTGATAGTTAAACAATGGCCAGTTTCGCAATGAGGACTGAATAAGAGCGAACTTGGGCGTGCAAAGGAAGTAGATGCTATAGTGAAAATAAATTCAGATTCGGGTGGCTAGAGGCATATCATATGTGTGAAACTAAAATCAAGAAATAGGCCCCCCAAGAAAAGGAGATGGTAGCATGATATACATGTACGGAACGATTTTATGAAGTGTTTATCAAGTTCGATTGGCGCCAAATTTCAATATTTAAAGTTAAGTTAAAGCATTTTGTCATTCATTCTACTTTTTATACCTCATCTACACTCGCATATATTTTAAACCAGCAAACTTAACCAAACTTTTTTTTTTATAAAGGGATTTCTTAATGACTTTCCTGTGACATTATTAAGCCAGCGCACTGTTAAAACTAATTTGCGGAACTCATTGTGGGGGCAATCACAGCAGCATGCGCTTTGGCCTAGCTCAAGTAAAATGCCACTCTTGAAGCGCCATTTCTTTCCTGATTTTAGGATTTATTTAACGATGTGACGATGGTTTACATCCACCATTGTTCTAGTGATAGCTATGCCGATCTCAGTGTTTATTGCTAGATCTATGAACCGATTGAAAAGGAATACTCAACAGTCAGAACAAATATGCTGAAAGCAAAACTGACAAGCAAAGATTGTCAAATACAGACATCCAAATTTTTATTTATATAAAATTGTCTCCTTTAGAGAATGCATGTGTCTGATAATATTCTATTAAAATTTTTTCAACTTCTTTTCAAAGCAGCAGTCTTATGCAACAACAGCTGTCATGATTCCTCAAAACCAGCTCTACATGACACCCCAATATCCATATCAGCAGGTACGTGAAGTCTGACAAAAGCTCATGTTTTAGTATTGTCACAAATTTTGAATGTGGCCCATTCTCTTCTTTGTTTCAAACAGATTAACTATTTCCATAGTTATATTTGTTGATGGTTGCTCTGAGATTCAATAACAAAACAAAACAAAGCAGGAAAAAAAATTAGATAGCTCTAATCAGTAGTTTAAGGGGAAAAAATCTGAATTTGTTACATTTACTAGTGCCGGGCATCCAGGGCTTTATTAGGTTGTCGATACTTTCCAGTCTCGACGATCTAAGGCGTCGACGCTTTTAGGTATTGAAAAAGTCAACAATGCTAGAGTAGACATTAGGCCTAGCGCCCTAGACAGTGAAGGTAAGCTGCGCGAGCCACATTGTCGCATTTTTATTCCTATTATCTTTTTTATTGTTATTGTTATTATTATTATAATTATTTAAACCTAGAGCAAGAAAAATTGCAAGAGTGATGTCCCTTAGCGTCGATCACACTATATTTGGTTTCCTCGGATGGGAGTGGGAATACCATTGAGGTTTCCTCGATGACTGCTTCCCGACCTCGATCAGCTCAATGCTTTTCATTCAATACCTAGGCATCGGTACTCTGGTACCCAGTAGGCCTACTGAAGAACTAACAAGTGCAAAAAGCAAACGGCGCATATGAACTTACCAGATCATAACTATAATGCAGTCTTTTTCTGTAACTTATGATTCATATAATTTCTATATAAAACAAAACAGCTAAAAAAAAAAACACGGAACATTCTCTTTGTGCTCTTCTTGGGAATTCCCGAGTTAACCGTTGTCATCGACGACTGTACAGCGTCGACGCTTTTAGCCATTGTTGAGATTCCTGCCCTGCACTAACATTTACTCTGCATACTGATGTTATTATTTAATTGAAACTGAAAATTCTTTATTTCAGAGCTCATTGCAGCCTGTTCCTGCTAATCCAGGTTATATTTGGGCTACAATGCCAAGTGCTGCAGATGTTGTTTACCAGACTCCTCAAGCATATCAAGGTGCAGAGCTTGCTGATGCTACTTTTGTTGACGGAACAACAGTAGAGGTATTTTATCATTAAAGTTTGAAGTGCGATAGAAAGTCATCTTAATATTGGGTCCGGTGAAAAAAATTGAAAAGATACGGCATTGCACCTTAGCCTGCTATATCAAGTTCAAGGGAAATGGGCATTTGATTCCTTAACTTAAATATATCTTCTAAAATGTCCTGAAATATTGGGCATGAAGGATTAAAAAAATTCATGTAGATCTCTCATTTCATTCCTTCTGCCTTATAATTTGAGCATCTCTAACTCTTAGGTTTTGTGTAATGTTCCTCAAACTAAAGAAAAAATTTACCAAAAATAATCAAGGGGATGCTACTTTCTACATTAAGTGGGTTTTTAGAAATAACAAACTGGATGGTTTTAATTGCCTTAAATTAAACCACTCCGCCTCATACTTGTAAAGGGAGCATGTGCTGTAGTTGAATAAATACATTACAGTGATCTTTAAAACCTAAAATGTCATGTAAGATGTATGCCACACATAAATGTGACCTTTACTAAAGTCATTCATAAAACTATACTTTACTGATAGCTCCAGCATGTAGAATAAGATAATGACTGCAAAAAATGTAACTAGCCTTGCTTGTCAGCCACCCATAATCCTAGAGTGGAGCTGAGACAGATTTTGATCTTGAATTTTCAATTTATTTTTTCTTTAAATTAAGATCATTTTAAAGATTTCGATATGATTTTTACGGAAGCAATCAAAGCACAGAACACTTACATAATTTCGAGGGTCAAAGAGTTCAGCACTATTGTACTAACCTTTTCACATCGCATGATTTAATGCCTATTCCTTGTTTGCTCACTGTTTTGGGAAATTTTCTAAAATGTGTGAAAGGTAAAAGCTTTGATTTTTATAATTTGGGAATGCATAAAGGTGCTAGCACAAAAGCATATCAATACGCCTAACATGTGTGCAGTGTGGTGCTATTATGATTTTCACACCTGTCGATTTGCTGCAGTTTTGTGTGTCAAACATGTTTTGTAAGTTTACCTTGCGTAACTGTACACAGTGTGGACTTTATTTAAATTCATTTGACGTAGAAATTAGTAGAAATGGTAAAATTTTAGATACTAGATTCGACACACAGCACAAGAAACTGTGGGCATTGAAAAAATTTTAACAATGAGAATTGACAAAGCGACCTTAAAAATTAAATATTTAATAGGCACTTGAGTTCGAATTTTTGATACTAGAAAAGAAGATGGAAGAAAACACAAAACTGGCATGAAAAGAAAGTGCAGACTCCGAGAGAAAGATAGAGAGAGACATACACAGAGGGTGGGAGACAGGGGAGGGAAGCGGAGGAAGATGTTACATCATATTGATTGTGGCTAGACTTCATGACATAGCTAGGTCTAGTAAGGACATCATGGGCACAATTAGCCTTTACCGTGCTGACATGACGTGTAGTAAAAACAAACTCACTCGGGTCTAGTGTTGCATCACTATCTTGGTTCCTGAGAGTGATAGAGCTCAGAGAAGATTTGGTGCAGAGTGCGTGTGGTTTACACATAGGTTAGGAGGGGGAAGGATAGGGGCAATGAATGGTTATGTTTATTTGGCATATTGATTGGTTTCTCCCACACCTTCTCTCTCCCTACATGCACAGAATAACTGTCACTGTGGGACTGTGTTTTGTGTTATTCCACCTCATTCTTGGCCCAGCCTTGACACGCAAAGATTACGGGTTCGTTTATATTCACTTACACAGAGTTGCCAATCGTCCCTCTTTTTGATACCTTGTCCCGCCCTCGATATAAAAAATCCTGTTTTGTCCCGCTTTGAGCATTGAAGCCAGATTTAAAAAAAAAGATTTTCACCCTCTACATTGCTGCCAATTAGTACATATAATACATATTTAGTACGTATATGACCTGAGTATGTCCGTCCGTATCTGGTTGAAAAAATATGCATTTGACGGGTTGTCCCGTCCATCACTCAGTACTTGCTGCCATTTTTGGCAACAACACCCGGTTAGCCCAGCCATTTAATGGGCCCATTCACGTTTTTAACGTCTCGTAAGTATCCTCTAGATTTTTCGCACTAGAATCTGCGAGTCTCTAATCAACTTGTAGATTATCGTTCTCTCGCGGCTCTTTTCGGTAAAAAAATGTGGTAAATAGTCTAACACTAAAGCGGCAATTATCCTTCCGCTGCCAGCGATTTGCCCATCCCGGAATCCCCTGGCCTTGTTTACTGGTGCTAGGCAGAAAGTTTGTTTCCAAGAATCCAGTTTTTAGGCGACCAGTTAGACTGATTTAAGCCATCTTCACATTAAGCGCCGATCCCCTCACAGTTCTTATTCTTGCACGATCAGATAAACAATTTCATATTTTGTAGAGCTAGGCACAATCGCTACCTATCTTTGAAGACACACACCCACCCGGTGGGCATTATTGCATTACTCAAAGATGTTACATTTTGTACAAAATCTGATTTTATCATACTTGGTTGGGACTGCGTTCTTCTTGGGTCTAGTTATGGGTGTTTTGTAAAAATAAAATTTACAAAGCAAAAGATTAATTATTAAAAAAATAATCTTAACATCCACCCATTTTGGTTATACGAGAAATAAAAAAGAAAATATGTATTCCTTGGCTACATTATTTAAATTCTCTTGAAAGCTTTCATCACTTATCTTTATCAATCTTGCTTATATATCGCCATCGGGATTCAGGATCATAGATCTAAGCTTAATCTAGAACTGATAATTGAAACAGATGATTGCGGTTGCCTGCCGCCAGTGTGTTGCAACTGTAGCCAAAGCGATGCCACCTTTTTTTATTGTACTGCAGTTGGTGGTTTCAAAAGTCTTAAAATTATTGTTAAAACTTTTTATTTTGAATGAATATTATTTTAATGACATCTTTTTTTATTGGACATCTAGATTTTTGGTCATTTTCGTACCTCCAAACAAAACTATCTGGCGTTCCGAAGTGACACTGCATCTCGTTAAATTGAATCCAGACTGGAGTAGATTTATAATTATTCTAAATCTAGTTGATATGCGATGGTATAGATCTAGATTTAATTTTTAATTTTGTGTAAAAATCGGGAACTAGATAGTTGAACGTGAGAGGCGAACTGGCTCAAATGGTAGAGCGTCTGGTCCTTAGTGCCTAGTTCGAGAACAACGACTGGGCAAATTAAATGTCGGATGTGTCCCCTACTGGTTGGTTCAGTCACTGACAATCGTGTTCGTTCCAATTGCTTTTGGCATGGCAAAGTTTGCTTTCGGCATGGCAAAGCCTGGATAGTGCTGACTTTGTGTTTCTTACATTAGAGATGAAAATCAACAAATAAAAAAAAATCAAACTCATACAAAAGAAAGAAAAAAACAAGAGAAAAAAACCCTGCATTTATTAAATAACACTAGTCATTGGTGCAGTTATGGTTAAGCTTCTGTTTAACTTTGAGTCAATATTGAAATATAAGCTTGGCCATCGATTACGTTTGCCGTGACTAATCACGCTAAAAATCTGTATTTGTTTTTTTTAAAATTTGGCAGCTTTGCCTCTACAGCCATTACCATATACTGTATACAACTGCATCTTTTCATTTTATTTTGCCCTGATCGATGTGCGTCACATGTTTTGTCCATGCACAGTGTGCATACCATTAGTTGTAGGAACAACTAGGAATAACGAGAAAACCACCTTGTTTAATTCTAGGTATGGCAAAAAGGACAAAGGCTTAGTCCCTTTTAAATCGTGTTATTCCCGATGTACATCGACTGCTCATCCTCTTAGTCCCAACTAGCTCTGCACTAAGCCTTACAATGTCGCTTGTGAATCATACTGCCTGCCTCAATACGCTGAATACAGTAAACTTACACAATGCGCATGTTTCTAAGAAAGCGAGGTTTAGGCTACTAGCTACATATCAAACTCGAAAGCCCCACAGTGTTATTTGTCTGCAACAAGACACTCTTAAACAGATCGATGTGATTGGCATTAAAGTTCAAACTCTTATATTGGATAGTGTTCTAATGGATGGAACGCTTTTGATTTGCTTTGACCAAAATCTGATCTCCATCTAGATCTAGACCAAATAACACGTCGTTGAGAGCATAGTCCTAGGCCCCACTAAGGCTCTTCCTCTGCTCCTCATTTGTTTTTGTCCTTTGCCATCTAATATCTCTCTCTCTATCCCTCGTGTCGGCAAAATTCCAAACCAATTCCATTCCACTAGTGGCAGGCCCCATTTGCTTTTACCAAGACCTAGATTTTTGAACATTTGAAAACAGGCCTACTCTAGCTATTCCTCCATCCCTCATCCGTTTTCGTTAATTGCTCACTCTTGCTCACTCTTCTCCATCTCATTTGTCTTCTGTTTACTTTCTCTATCCCTTCTCTCTGTCTGTCTCTTTCTTTCTCCATTTCTCTTACCATCTCTGACTGTGTCTATGATGTCAAATCTAGTGCAAGGGTTCGAACTAACTGATGAAGCAAATTAGTCCATGAGTTTGAGCCCTTGTACTAGGGCCTACAACATATTTTGCCAACAGGATACCCGATAGAGACACTCTTTAGATCTAGTTTGTCTAGTATTTTGTCCATGACAGACTCGATTTATATGACCCCCTCACCCTCCCCCTCTCACTCTTTTCTCTCTCTCTCTCTCTCTCTGTAGATTCCTCTTTTGTTTGTGCCTCTTTTATATTTGTAATATCCCATTCTCTTTCTTTCTAGTTTTTTACTTTGTCTCTCTTCCCCCCTCCCCCCTTCCTCTCTATCTGTGTGTCTATCTCTTTACCTCTCTCTGTTACTACTGTCACTTTATTTTCGTAGAATCCCTTCCTACATACAGTTGAATCCATATAATGTTGATGACCAAATTGAAAGTCAATAGTACCTGAAGTTAGTGAACAATCTAACTTTTTTAGAATTAAAATTTGAAGGAAGAAAAAAAAAGCAAAATTGAGACTAGAATTTCTTTTTTGGAGCTGAATTTTCAGAAAATTGGACCCCCCTAGTTAAGCGCATCATTTGTTTCACCTTAGGCGAAAGTTCCAACGGTCCGATAGATTTTTACGAAAAGTGTCCCTCTTTTTGGGTAACTCAGGTTGGCAGCTCTGCTTACATGTAAGTCAGATATCGATTCTCAATTACCATGGCAATACTTTTCTTTAATGCTAAATTGAAGTTCACACAGGAGGTAAAAAGGACAGAACCCTCCGCCGCCCTCTTTGTCTCTCCCTTCTCTCTCTCATTATGTTAACTGGGCAGTGCTAAATCTAAATCTAGTTTAGTAATGCCTCACTAATCTCGATTTCAGACAATTGGTAAACAATCTTTGTTTAGATGTGTTGTCACGGAGTGCCTGTATCTAGAACAGGGGGAGGGCAATAAAGTGCACTGATGTGCATTGATTCTCTGACCTATATCTACATACGTACATAGTATGGGTGCGGCTGTAGCCTACCGCGCACTCACGCGAACGCTTCGTTAATGTTTGTTAATGTTACTTGTCAGATCAAAACGCCACAAGCACACACACACACATAGGCCTAAAAGATCTGTTATTGGCTCTTGGTACATTTTATCTTGGTGAAGGTTGAAATCGCGAAGTTTCTTGGGTTCATTTTCAGTTCGGTAGTTCTCATGATTGACGAGTAGAGTCAAGTTTTTTGTGTTTATTATGATCTTGCCTGTAACAAAACCCCTGAGGTAACTAAATTTTGGAGCTGGCTTACTCACTTCGCTATCTGAGGTCCACTCTATAAGTTTTTGTGCCAATTGATTTGGTATGTGCGCACTTGGCGACTGAGTGACTGATTACATGTACTGATTACACAGTACCACACTAGTGACTGGCTGTCATGGGGAATGTTTGGCGCCACTGGATTAACATAGGTGGTGGCTACCAATACATGACAAGTAACAGTTTACACTTGTATAGGATTATACATATTCTCCCTAGTTTTTAAGTGTTTTGAATTGAGTGAACACAAATGCTTTAGCATAATTGCTGCATGGAACCAGTCGTGTGATAGAGGGTGCCTCAGGTGGAACACTGGCGCTGGTACATGTATCAGCTGCTGCTGGAGGAGCCTGTGTGAGGACTGCAGAGGAAGCCTCAGGGGAACATGTTTCCAGGGAAGACTGCTCTTGGGTAGGTCACCACTTGGTGTGTCCAGTTGCAGAAAATGGTACCCTGCTTGAAGTTGACGATGTGAAAGCAAAGAGATAGTGGTGTCTGATGAGGGCTCCTGTTCTTTGATTTTTGACGTACACAGGATCACCAGGTTGGAGTTTCAGAGCTTCTTTAACTGTATGCTGTCTGTTGTAGATTTTCCCTGTACTTTTGCTCCTTGTTGACGAGAAAGGGAAACTTGGTGTTTGTAGATTTCTGAAGGGAAGGCAGTTCGGTGTTAAGCTCGCTGCACATCCGAAGTTCACTTAGTGCAAGACTATTCTGCAGAGGAGTGGCATAGTAGTTAAAAGGTGGCTTTTGTGTAGTTTGAGGATCATTAAAGATGAGGATATCATCTACTAAGGGTAAGATTCTGTCGACTCACCCATAACTGGTGAAGGAGAGGATTTTGCTGGCCTTTTTATTTGACAAAAGTTGCGTACCTTGGTAATTTCAGGATTGGCTTGCTGTTGAGTGCAAATTTTGCAGACTTTGCTTAAAGATGCAGGCAAGCTATCTAAAGTTTGTTGCGCCATGACAGTTGCATCGTCATTGACAGCGATGTCTGCATATGATGAATGGGTGTCGAGTAGAAGGTGCGGGTTTGATCCCGGTCTATGTCATCAGTCAAAAATGTCTTTGTCTAATTGTCTTGACTCAAGGTAGGTCTAAATTTGTGGCTGCCCCTATAATCTATTTTCGCCTTACTCTCTAATAATTTTGTCCCTAGGTCTAGCTCCGTCTGTTAAAGCCTCTAGATTTGTTGGACTGCTTTTCTGTATCATGCATCTGTAAGCACTAGCAGAAACATGAGAGAGTGCGTAGGCGGTGATCATGTACTGCTTACCAAAGACCTGAACCAAGCTCAGGGGTAAAGCGCACGAGTTGGGAGTCTGAAAGGCTGTGTCCAAGGTGGCATCCTGTGCCACTCCTCAGTTGTAAGCAGAAGAGTGAGACTTGTGGTGAGTTTCAATTGTGTAGTCAGAACCGAGAATGTACTCAATGAATCTTTCAGAGGGCCATGTTGGTGCAAGCACCTCTTTTTCGACTGCATAATTTCTAGGTGTGAGATCTGGAGATAAGCTGAACGACCTCTGGGAACCATCGAATTGAACTTAAATAAGAACATCCTCTAGAACTGCGTTCGATGCATCTGCTGGGATGATTTGTTTTCGTCTCTTGCAATAGTGAGCAAGAACAGCTGTAGAAATGAGGCTCTCCTTGATCCTTAGAAAATACTTTTCCTGTGCATGATCCCATAGCCACAGGGAGTTTCGTTTCAAAAGTTGACGAAGAGGCTCTGTGCTTGAGATCAGCTCCAGTGTTAACTTTGTAAGCTGGTTTACCATGCCCAGGAAATGTTGCAACTCAGCCCTTGTAGGTGCAGGAAAATTCTGGATGGCTTTTACTTTCTGAGGATTGGCACTAATGCCCTGTTCATACATGATGTGGCCCAGAAACTAGATGTTTGACTGAGAAAATTCACATTTCTCTTTAAGGGTTAGTCTTGCTACCTGGAGACGACAAATAACAGTTTTAACAAGTTCATCGTGCTTTGTTGTGTCTGAAGAATGGATTAAAATAACATCCATGTGGCATATGGCGCCAATTATGTTCCTCAGGACCTCTGACATCCCTCTCTGGAAATTTTTGGGGGCAGACGATATTCCAAAAGGAAGGCGGTTCATGCAAAATTTCCCTAAGGGTGTTAAAAGCCTTGACTGGGGGTTGAGGGTTATCTGCAAAAATCCACTTCTAGCATCCAGCTTTACGAAGATCTTTGAGAGACATGCAAGATCTTTGTTGACAGAGCTGAGAAGCTGGACTTCTCTGAGCACAGCTCTATAGTGTAGCACCACTCGGTTGGTTCTTCAACTGATAAAATGACAATGTTGAGCATCCGTTGGATCTCCGCTATCACCTTGTCCATCAGAGGATGAGGTTGGCCTAAATGATGTTTTGTCGACCAACATGGTCGAATTATAAACAATACGTACAGATTATTAATTGGGCCAATGTAGATCTAGAAACCAGGTCTCTGAACATACTTGGTGGCTGCCGATAGCTGACAAGTAACAGTTTACATACATGTAGATTATACCACAATTTACAACCGTAAGAAATAAGACTAAGTAAAGTGTCATAAAAATTGTTCTATTGCTTGTGAATCTTTTCAATAGGACCCATTTTAATTAAAAAAGAGAGGGTGATTGAAGTAAATGCTTCTTTAATCCTTAAAAAAGTGTTGTGATTTCAGATCTGCACCCCCTCCCCACTAGTCTCAAGTCACTTAGCCTCTATCTTGCTTCCGCACTAAGGGTGCATTTTTTGCCCTTTCTCTGTTTTGGGTAGTCTTTGAAATTGAACAGTGGTAAAGTTGGGTTAGGTAAAGGTAGCTATAGTTGAACTGTTGTTGAGGCTCGGCAATGTTAAATAAAACAAAGGGCTTTCAAACGCTTGAGCTTCTAGCTGATTTATAAGGCTCTGCATTCGATGTTGGCTTCGCTGGCCCATCGGGCAACTGACTTGTTTGTCATTGCAGCTTGCTTTCATACTTTCAAGTTGGGTGTACTCGCTTTGTTTGCTTATGTAAAAATGCCCTTCTGTAACTTAAGTAAAAATAGATTTTTCTGTGGAAAAAATTTGAGTTGGACCTCATAGCAATTTTTGACAAATTGATACTTTTTTTTCACAATGCTTGTCTTTTCAGGGCAATGTGATTCCTGTTGAGCAGTCATTGGCAAACCGCATCCATTCCCCTGTGACAGAAGTGAACTGCACTGCAGATCAAACCTCTGTGGCAACTGTACCTGTTATCCCTGTGCAAGCCACAGCTAAAAATGCTGTTGCAAGCTACAAGAAACATTATGCTCTCACAAGAAGGTCCTTCAATAGCCCTACTATTCTTGTGAAGCATGGTCATAAGGTTCAGAGACTAATGGTCTCTGGAACTTCTCCCCCAACAATGTACAACGGACAAATTCTAAACCCTTGCAACCCTACTGACACTGGTGATGGCAGCGATGCTTACATCAGGTACACTCATCTTCCTGGACATTCCACTTCAAAGTAGAACTTACTAACCAGAAGCAAAAGGGATAAAAAAAAAACAATTTGTTTTCCTTTTCCTGCACCTCATTTCTGTCAGTTATAGCCTGCTTTTTAGATCAAATGCAATGCTGTAGTTGCATAAATTTGATAGGTTTCATTTTTTTTATAATACCACAGTGCTGTAGATGTGGTCACTTATGGAAATAAGGTGCAGGATATTGCTTTCATTTATTCAATCTCATCACTTTTTTTTTCTTCAAAGGACTATATATGTGCAAGTACATAATGGGATATAAATAAATACTGTTTTATACACACAAAGAAATCTTGTTTATTTATTCATTTATAATGTCTTTGTAGCTTTAACCTTAAAAAAAATAGCTTGTGCAAAACAGGCCAAATAGGACATCATCATACATAGGCCCTAAGCATCTCTGATCTGAGTAAATAATATAATTAGCTGCATACAAGTGCAAACAAATTTGAAAAACTTTGTTCCAAAAATCATGGCATGTTTATGGTACCGGGTAGGCCCTAATGTATATAATCTCATAATCAAATGTATATAGTTTTTGAATACAGGAAACTGAGGTTAAGTGTATATTATTACTTTTGCATGAAACATAATTTTATCAACAAATGCATATTTTCCATTTCGTGGCTAATGTATAAGATGTTACTGCAATTTTGAAGAGAGAAAAAAAGGTAAAAAGATATGGACCTATAGAACTCGTAACGCATGTTGTATAAATCAGGTGGAGAATGAACAGGGAACTAAGCAAAGCAGTTCCATAGTAGGCCTACAAGTACTACTACTAGAAGAAATAATCTTCGTGTAGTATTAATACTAATACTAGATACTTCTGTTGAAAGTCAGCTGGCACCTCATACTTGTACAAGTTGTAGACCAGTATATCTCACAATCACATTATTACAACCATTGTTGGAGAGGTTTGAACTTGGGATTTTCCTGGAATTTTAAATAATAAATCCAAATTCTTATGTCTGTGCAAGACTCCCATGACTTTTATAGATCTATAATAGTATAAGTATAGAAAGATGTGAACACAATCTCATTTTTGGCTCTTATGTGGCTTTTAGATCATCTGAAAATTTTTCTGAATCTTTAGATCTGTTCAATTACTGATTATTTGTCTATTTTTTTTTCTAAAGCAACCTTCTCCCATTCCCAACCCCATTTGTATTGAAGGCATGTCTTGGGCAGCAATAAGCATTGAATTTTGCTTGACAGATAGTAATGCCTTCGATGGTGTAAGCTTCCAATTAAGACTCAAACCAGAAAAATTATGATGAGTCCAATTTTAATACAGCTAAGAGAAAAAAATAAACCAATTTCTTGCCAAATTCGGTTTATGAGAAATTTGAATTCAAATAATATATACCTTGTTCTTGTACAAAGGAAGCACAGTTGAGAAAGTCTTTGCACTATTTACTATTTTAACTTTAATGAGGATTTAGACATGGCAAAAATATCAGGTACTGGCAACAACTATGAATTATGAATATATAATATTATTATTATTAATGAACTTTAATAATTTTCATTTTCAGGAGAATAAATGAATACACTGAAAATAAAATCAATTTCGTGAAGTTTCAGGATTTTCTTAAGACAAATCTTTTGTGTTAACCGATGTCTTGAAAAAGTAAAATTGATGAGGCCCATATTACTGTTAAGCAGTAAAAAAAAAGTTATTTAGTATTTTGATATTGTATGCTAAATGACTAGAATAGTAGTAGAACTAAATATTAGTCACTAACTTGAGACTGAAACGAACTGAAGTAGGGTGTACATTATCACTTAGTAGTACTAGTGCAACCCACTCGAGAACAAAAATGTTAAAAAAAAAACTCACCCAAGTTATTTGGCTGCTTTTTGTCTAAACTTCGATAAATTAGGTACGGTACTGAATCATATACTGTAAGTTAAATTTGGTTTCCTTGAAGCTAATCCATTCGTGTGTCTGAAAAACACCTGTATAGTATTAGTAAACCGTACTCGTAAAAAGCGTCGGTAATGGTAATTTAATATTAATAATATTTCTCTCTGTCTCTATCACACACACACACAGTGACACACAGAACACGGGCTTCGGACGCAGAAGGTCCGTGGCAATTCGCTCCCTACTGTTGGGTGGTGTCAGTTTCTGGTGTGTGGCAGCACACACAATTTGTAGTGAGACATCAGTCTTGGGGTCTGACCACAATATAGCCTAGTAAAAGTATATAGTACTGATGGAGTTTACAACTGCCACTAGTGCCAGTAGGCCTACCACACACACACACACACTCGCCCCCCCCCCCCCCCCCCCCCCCCCCCCCCTTTCTCTCTCCTTCAAGTTCAAAGGTGTAGTAGGCTATTACTATTATTACTGTATTACTATTGTCATGTCCGTGCTCCTGCTCCTCCTTCCTCTACCCTCCCCCTTCCTGTTCTTCCTCTCTCTGTTAACACTCCCTCCTACTTATGTTCTCTCTTCTTGCTCTTAGTCTTTTACTTCCTCTGCCCCTCCTGCTCTTACTAAGTTACTTCCTCTTGCTCTTCCTACCTCCTCCTTATCATTTTTCCTGCTCTTCCCCCATCTGCTCTTGGGGGTGCGGTGGCCCTGGGGTAGAACATCGGCTTCCGACGCAAAAGGTCCGTTGTTAGAGCCTTGGAGATTTTGCTCTCCACTGGTTGGGTCGGTGTCAGTTAAAAATGACTGGCACTGGCAGCACATACAATTGTCGAACGTCAGTCTTGGGATCCGTCCACAATAATTATAGCCTATAATAATTTAGTGCTGATGTTGGGCATTAAACCAGCTCAACTTCCTCATGCTCATTTTGCATCCCTTCCTCCTGTTCATCTTTTGGTTCCCCTGCTCCTTCTCCTGTTTCTACATCTGCTCCTGCTGCTGTTCCTCCTTCCTTTCTTTCCTCTTCCGCTTGCGCCTCCCTCAGGCAAGACGACGAGACCAGGTGGTACTCGATCGAGTCCGACTTGGACATTATCATCTTACTCACGCCTTTCTGTTGAGAGGTGAAGAGCCTCCACTATGTCAAACATGCAAATGTCAATTGTCATTAGTCACATTCTGGTTGATTGTCCGATTTTTTACCGGAAAAGAAATTTGTACTTGGCTTCCAAGCCTCTAGAGAGCATATTTACTTATGTTAGTCCTCAGCGCCTACTAAGTACCTGAAGGACATTGCCGTAAAACAAACTCACCCACTCACTCCCTCACGCTAGTCTTAGAGGGGGCGAACTAGCTCACGTGGTGGATCGTTGGTCTCCGGGTTGGGAGGTCCGCGGTTCGGTTCCCATGGTGGGCAGATTTGTTCGTCCGATTTTGTCTCCTGTACTTCTGCCCTTTTTGTATGTGGCGGCACATACAATTGTCAAACCTCAGTGTTGGGACCCAATGTACTGTGCTGACGCTGGGCGTTGGACCAACTTAACTCAACGCCATACTTAGACTAGAGGACTTGTGTTTGTAGTAGTATGTGTATTTTTGTATATGAGTCTAGAGATAATGTGTTTCTAAACACAAATTATGTATGTCTGGCAGTGTATAATTTCAACAATTTTACATGTGAATGTAAAATTCTTATTTTATTTTATTATCATTCTTTTTTTTAAAAACATTATCTCATATATGTACAACCGATGTTGTGATATTACATCAAATGTATTATTGTACGACCAAGAAAAAGTTCCCCATGGGATTATAAAGGCTTATCTTATTTTATCTTATTAACATTATCCTTTTTTCAAATTGAAATTCGAATCAACCGGTACTATTAAGCTTTTATTTATGCTTCTCTTTTCTTTAAGTTCTACTTCTAAACCAATTGTGTTATGGAGAAACTATATCAATAAATTGCAGTTACACCCATGTAATGTTTATTCACCATTACATGTTCTCTTCCCTTCCAGTTTTTTTTTCAAGCGCGTATAACGTCATTAGTTTTCTGATGTAGTGCAATGAAAATACCAATACAATTGGGATAAAACAAGCTATCACTTTAGGGTCGATGTAATCAATATTCTTGGGCAACCAGTTAAGAAAACAGACCTTTATAATATTATACTATTATTATTTTTTTAACCGCTTTCAATTAGTATAATAGTATTAGTAAGGTAGTTAAAATTAATGTAAATTCAGGATATTATTATTATTATTATTATTATTATTATTATTATTATTATTATTATTATTATTATTATTATTATTATTATTATTATTATTATTATTGAACCTACTCAGTTGCAAATACCAGCATCCGATGCTAAGCCAATTTTATATACACGTTTATACTGGAAAGCCCGATGGAACAATAATTATGACAACCAACAAATTCCACTGTGTCAAACCACATTTAGGTGACTAGGCAGAAATTTCTCAGGCAAGACGACGAGACCAGGTGGTACTCGATCGAGTCCGACTTGGACATTATCATCTTACTCACGCCTTTCTGTTGAGAGGTGAAGAGCCTCCACTATGTCAAACATGCAAATGTCAATTGTCATTAGTCACATTCTGGTTGATTGTCCGATTTTTTACCGGAAAAGAAATTTGTACTTGGCTTCCAAGCCTCTAGAGAGCATATTTACTTATGTTAGTCCTCAGCGCCTACTAAGTACCTGAAGGACATTGCCGTAAAACAAACTCACCCACTCACTCCCTCACGCTAGTCTTAGAGGGGGCGAACTAGCTCACGTGGTGGATCGTTGGTCTCCGGGTTGGGAGGTCCGCGGTTCGGTTCCCATGGTGGGCAGATTTGTTCGTCCGATTTTGTCTCCTGTACTTCTGCCCTTTTTGTATGTGGCGGCACATACAATTGTCAAACCTCAGTGTTGGGACCCAATGTACTGTGCTGACGCTGGGCGTTGGACCAACTTAACTCAACGCCATACTTAGACTAGAGGACTTGTGTTTGTAGTAGTATGTGTATTTTTGTATATGAGTCTAGAGATAATGTGTTTCTAAACACAAATTATGTATGTCTGGCAGTGTATAATTTCAACAATTTTACATGTGAATGTAAAATTCTTATTTTATTTTATTATCATTCTTTTTTTTAAAAGTATTATCTCATATATGTACAACCGATGTTGTGATATTACATCAAATGTATTATTGTACGACCAAGAAAAAGTTCCCGATGGGATTATAAAGGCTTATCTTATTTTATCTTATCAACATTATCCTTTTTTCAAATTGAAATTCGAATCAACCGGTACTATTAAGCTTTTATTTATGCTTCTCTTTTCTTTAAGTTCTACTTCTAAACCAATTGTGTTATGGAGAAACTATATCAATAAATTGCAGTTACACCCATGTAATGTTTATTCACCATTACATGTTCTCTTCCCTTCCAGTTTTTTTTTCAAGCGCGTATAACGTCATTAGTTTTCTGATGTAGTGCAATGAAAATACCAATACAATTGGGATAAAACAAGCTATCACTTTAGGGTCGATGTAATCAATATTCTTGGGCAACCAGTTAAGAAAACAGACCTTTATAATATTATACTATTATTATTTTTTTAACCGCTTTCAATTAGTATAATAGTATTAGTAAGGTAGTTAAAATTAATGTAAATTCAGGATATTATTATTATTATTATTATTATTATTATTATTATTATTATTATTATT
>RQTK01000451.1:231014-288514 GCA_003991915.1 Elysia chlorotica
TCTCTCTCTCTCTCTCTCTCTCTCTCTCTCTCTCTCTCTCTCTCTCTCTCTCTCCCTCTCTCTTTCTGGTTTCTCTTCTTCTTTCCTAGATTTTCTCCTTTATACCTCCCCAAGTTTTTTCTCTTTCCTTACGTTTTCTCTTCTATTCTACATATATATTTTTTATCTTCTCCCTCTCTCTATTTATCCCTCTCTGTCTGCCTGCTTCTCCCTCGTTGGATGTACGTCTATCTCTGTGTCGGTGTCTGTATATCTGTCTGCCTATCTGTCTGTGTGTCTGCCTGTCTGTCTGCCTCTCTCTCTCTCTCTCTCTCTCTCTCTCTCTCTCTTGTTGTCTATATACCCCTCCTTCTCTGTCTGTCATTCTCTCACTGTCTGTCGGTCTGCACGTCTATCTCTGTATCTGACATTGGGCGTTATAAACCCAACTTATAAACTCAACTCAGCTCTGTCTATCTGTTCGTCTGTCTTTCCTCTCTCTCTCTCTCTCTCTCTCTCTCTCTCTCTCTCTCTCTCTTTATCTATCTATCTATCTATCTATCTATCTATCTATCTATCTATCCCTCTCTTATTTTCCCCTCTCTCTCTCTTTTGTTACCCTCGATGGTTTGGTTTGATAAGACTCGCAATTTTCCCTCTCCGCGAAATAGGGTGTTACAATCACCCCCAATTTATTCAAAATGAAGGGTTTCACAAATGAAACGAATGATTAGTGTGGTTTCAATTTGATTGCCGTACATGTTTTAAATAAATGGAATCTAGTTATTTATCAGAGCGGTTTCTTTAGAAAGACTGATATTTTTTATGGTATGTGCATATGAATTTTAAACAAATAAAAGAGGCGCCTGGGTTTACAGATGCAAAGAAAAGGTTGATTTATTGTGTTGCCACACTATCAGATGGCAAGAAACTGTACTATAGGTTACAAAGCTCTCCGTTTTTACACGCAATATTGTAGTTGCCCTTTTAACCAACTCTCGAAACTATCTTCATTGGAAGTATTTTTTTTTATAGTAACTTTAGTATTTGAAGGCATAACTACCAAACTTCAAATTTTAATAGAAAATGTGATTATGTCATTTGAACTTTTTATAATAACCAAACCATATTGGACACCGTGGTCAAACTTTTAAAAATCGATCTTAAATTTGGATCACTTATAGTTTTACGTTACGCGTCTCACAATTCGATATTTGGAATAACTTTTTTCGAGAGAAAATCGTCCTGATTTTGGCTTGTTTTATTTAGAAAATGAAATGATATAAATTACTTAATTTTAATGCCGACTCGATAGTTATTGCGATGTCTCCAAAATACTGTCGTTCTCTGGAAGCCTTTGTATTTATTTTTTTAAACAAACCTCTCTCCAAGTCCTGGGAATGGAAACGGACTTGTTTTAAAGTACTAGTGCACCTGTTTTTTGCAAGCTCAGGGGATAAGAAATGTCGATCGAAAGAGCCAAGCCAATTTTATTTGTAGACAAAAGATATAACTTTAAACTTTAGCATCCGCAGAGAGTGTAGATACAGGCTATCACCCTCAGCCATAGACTCATCCGCAGACACAGAGTTTGTGTTTCGCCCTATCAGGGCTCGTCAGTGCGGCTAGAGTGTGATTCGAACCAGGGACCTGCGGCTTTCAAGTCGAACGCTCTACCAACTGAGCTATCCGGTTCGGTGATCGAGTGGTGCATCGAGTCGTGTGTATCGTGGTCGCCACATAGCTCCCCCCAGCGACGAACTTGTGAGAGGAGAAATGAGAACAACAACAAAAAATAATTTTCATTTTGGCATGGTTCCTTAAAGATAAATTTCGAGTCCATTTGAAATTGTTGTCCTTATTTGTAACATTAGCTTACTACATAGCGGCGAACAAGTTTTTTGTATTAATTGTATTATTACTGACTTGTTTAATTGCAGATGGAAAAAAAATTAAAACAAAAATTTGTACATTTTTTATGCTTTAAAAATGGGAAAAATGTATTAAAAGTATAAAGAGCTAAACTTTCTCTACTTAATAATTAACAAACTAAGATTAGTAAGAAGCAAGCAAAAATGAAGCTCCAAAAGTAAGAGAGAGAGAGAGAGAGAGAGAGAGAGAGAGAGAGAGAAAGAGAGAGAGAAAGAGAGAGAGAGAGAGAGAGAGAGAGAGAGAGAGAGAGAGAGAGAGAATTCAAAACGTTTTACCAGTATTCTGTGCGGGACAGCTTTCGGTATTTTGTGCTGAGCAGCTTTCAGTTTTAGCATCCCAATTAAAGAGAGATCAACAAGAGAGAGAGGGAGAGAGAGAGAGAGAGAGAGAGAGAGAGAGAGAGAGAGAGAGAGAGAGAGAGAGAGAGACGAAAGAGAGAGAGAGAGAAAAAGAAAAAAAAACAGACAGAGAGAGAGAGAGAGAGAGAGAGAGAGAGAGCGAGAGAGAGAGACACACACACACACACAGACAGACAGAGCAAGAAAGTGTGAGAGATAGAGATAGTTTCAATTGCTTAATAGATCCATTTTACATGCTTGTGTATGTTTGTCCCCACCGCCCTTTCCCGTCCGCATTACAACCCAAGTTGAAATTAACAATTGAATACAATTATATCGTGCCCTGTCTTTTAGAATCAAACAAATCATGCCAATACAATAAAAAAAAAACAGGGAGTACAGCTGGCAGATATTTTATTCAGTTTTAATAATAGAATTCCGGCCGTTCACCCATTTGATCGCCAACAGGCTAAGGACCACAAAACTCAATGAGTGCCCAAAATTTGGACAAAAATACATATTACAGTAATAAAGAGTCTATATGGTGCATATAAATCTAGATCTACTCTCTAAATTCTGGATTTAATCAAATTAATGCAATCAGCAATGTATTGAAGTGCAAGAGCACTAGATCTTCTAGATCTAGAAAATAGTAGATTAGATCTAGATTTACTAAATCATTTAGATCTAGGCCTAGAATCAAGGTCTCTTGGCATTTAAAGAAGATTTTATGTAAATAAAGGCATTTGAAAATACTAAATAAATACAAAAAATGTTAAATCTATAAAAATTGTGGATTTGAGGTTTAAATTCCGTCGGTATCTGGACTAGATTTAGATCATTTCAGACATACCTCACCTTTGAACATTTGCTTAGCTTCGGCCCTCAGGTAGTCTAGGCTAACAGTCCATTTTTGTTGATGTAGAAAGTCGCCTCCTGTAAAGAAGAATGCACAATAGGTCTCTTCGTTGTCAAAATCGGCTTTCACTGTATTCACATCAAACAAGTGGAAGGGCCGTTTATTTTAAACTTAAAAGACAATCTCAACCTCATATGCTCGCTTTCGATCTCGTTTAAATTCTCTCTCTATATATCTATCTCTCTCAAGACGAAGCTGTTATTTATCATAAACGTAGTACTTGTAGATACAGGCGGTATCTACCCTCAGCCATAGACTCATCCGCAGACACAGAGTTTGTGTTTCGCCCTATCAGGGCTCGTCAGTGCGGCTAGAGTGGGATTCGAACCAGGGACCTGCGGCTTACAAGTCGAACGCTCTACCAACTGAGCTATCCGGATCGGTGATAGAGTGAAGCAACGAGTCGTGTGTATCGTGGACGCCACATAGCTCCCCCCAGCGACGAACTTGTGAGAAAAAGAAACGATAACAGGTCTGGTGCTGCACACACTGACGAGCTGATGTTGAGTCTTGATTTCGGATGTTGATCCAGAGGGAAGAAGGCATCGTGTCGAGCAGGAACCAGGATGGAACAGCGGTCATCGTAAAGGAACCAGAAGCCGTGATGCCAACCTTGTGTCGTAAGGTCACTTCCATGGGTCGCTAGTCGCTACCAACATCACTGGAAAATCGTAGGCTGGAGTTGTCGTAAAGGATCATAGCTGCTGCGAGGTCAATCACGTCGGGGTCACCAATGTAGATACAGGCGGTATCTACCCTCAGCCATAGACTCATCCGCAGACACAGAGTTTGTGTTTCGCCCTATCAGGGCTCGTCAGTGCGGCTAGAGTGTGATTCGAACCAGGGACCTGCGGCTTACAAGTCGAACGCTCTACCAACTGAGCTATCCGGTTCGGTGATCGAGTGGCGCAACGAGTCGTGTGTATCATGGACGCCACAAATTGGGCATTTGTTTCTATGAAGAAAAATTATTTTTGCAAGCTCAGGGGATAAGAAATGTCGATCGAAAGAGCCAAGCCAATTTCATTTGTAGACAAAAGATATAACTTTAAACTTTAAACTTTACTCTTCTAATTTTTTTTAAATGTTGGAAAAAACAGCGAATCTTTGAATATAGAAAAATGTTATGTGAGTTTGTTTTCCATAAAGATAACGAAATGATTATTCAGGAATCCAACCGACAAAGCTCATTTGAAAAAAGAAATTAGAATAAAAACGATCAATACTATTTAAAAAAAAATACATTTACACGACCCTTATTATGTAAATCATCTAAACTATTCATAAAGGCTAGGCAGGACGCTTAACTTTGCGAAACCAAAAAGATCCATTTTTATGTAAGTAAATGTTTTGGAAATGCTGCGATCAGAATGTCTAACCAGTCGCGGGTTTCTTTTTCCAGTGATTAATTTGTGTTAGACCTACATGCAAAAAAAGCAAAGTTTGAAATCACTGTTGCTTATTGGAAAAAAATGAAAACTTGCGACCACTTGATAGGTCTACTCTGAGTACCGAAGACGAGACAAGTTAGACTTTTAGAGGCTTACAATAATGATAAAACTGTCTCGTAATTACGTCGGTACATTTTTGGTAGGATTAGAGGTGGGCGTATGTGAGTGAGTAATGATAGCCTTAAAAAAAACAAACCAAAAAACAATCAAACCACAAAAACAAAACAAAACAAATCAAGAAACACGAGAACAAAAAACAACAACCCTAAGTTGTATTAAATATGTGTACGTTATATCAATTATGGAATCTTTGTATGCCTTGATGGATATATGACGAATGCATCTCGATCTCTAACAAAGTCTTCAGAACTAAACTTTTTGTTAGTTGCAAGATATTATAAGATTTAAATTTTCTAAAAGAATTTTCTCTGGTTATGCAAAATGATCGTTTTATCCTTGAAAAAAAAATACATCCTCCCTTTTTGCTATCTGATCTTCTAATTTTCAACAACACAAAAAGAAACAGGGATTGCGAAAATGATATTGGATGCCTTATTAGGTTTTTCATTAGTTTTTTAGAACGTGTAATCAGAAAGCTGTTCCTAATCTTGTTATCACCGAAAGAAGGCAGCCATTATGAAATCCTTGACACACTCTGATTAACACAATCCATTTTGCAATATCCTCCCTTGCTAAAACAGAAAGCAGAAAACTTACACGCACACACACATATAGATTACACACATATACACAGATAACAATTTCTGTTTGGCCTTCGAAGTTCAATGTTAATACTTATGATACGGCCGTTAAAATGTCTTTAAATGGAGATAAAACAATCTTTAAGCTATCGATATTTTTGGGGGAAGAAAGACAGAAACACCTTCATTAAGTACATTTATGATTCCGCGTGAGAATGACCATGATAGTTATTTATTAAAACTATCTATTTAAAACTTTCTATGTTCATAATTATTTCCAGCACATTGTTTTCTTGAATCACCATGCCCTGAGCAAAAGAATGAAGCAATCTAAGGTTAAAAATATAACTTTCACCGCACAGCCATAAAGCACGTAAAAATGTTATAAAAATTATGCAGGTTTTCGGGGTTTCCTTGACTAATTTATTTCATTGAGCTAAATATTCAATGTGCCCTAAAACCGCTTTTTTTTCTCACAGTAAACCAAAATTATTTTCAAAAATTTAGTTTAAATAGTGATTGGCATAGGCCGAAAATAACCCAAGGTCTACAAATAGCCATCATTCATTCTTAATAGTACATGTACTATTATTTTGATTGATGCAAGCTTTTCGATAGCATTAAGGGGTCCATAAAGCCATCGCTGTATTGAATACTTCGAGGGAACCTGGAAGATATTAAACTTTGAGAAACTTTTTTTGCATTAAATTTCGCTACATTATATTCAAGAGCCTCTACAGAATCTGTAACTGGGTCTGGAATTTCTTCACTCAACAGTCCAGTTGTTTTCAATAAGTCGCACCAGCATGGGAGCATATTGAAATATTCATGCTTGGCTTTTGGCAGGTGAATCGTCTCTACCCATCTCTTCTCTCATCGATAGAGTTCGCTGATATAAGGTTGATCAAGAAAACTGTAATTAAATGGTTCAATATCGTTACCCACCCACTTGGCACGATTAAATAAAAAAAGTACGCTAAAAATGATCACATTTTTTCTCAATTGTTCAATCATCAAATTAATACCTTGAAAAAATGGTGTGACAAGTATATACTTCAGCTAATAATTAAAAAACAAACAAACAACCTAGCTATGTTTATGTAACACTCCTCCGTCTATTGAAGTATTTCTTTCTATCTGTTTACCTCTGTATGTGTCGTTTTTCTCGATCTCTCTATCTAGCTGCCTGACTATCTATCTATCTATCTATCTATCTATCTATCTATCTATCTATCTATCTATCTATCTATCTATCTATCTATCTATCTATCTATCTATCTATCTATCTATCTATCTATCTATCTATCTATCTATCTATCTATCTATCTATCTATCTATCTTTCTCTCTATCTCTCTCTCTTTACATACAAACACAAACACTCACTTATAATATTTTTTATGTAATAATATATTTTTTTTCTCTATTTCTTCATATCTTATGGTATATCTATCTCAGTATCTGTTTGACTGTCACAACCTGTATATTTCATATTTCTGTGTACTTGTCTTCTTACGGCGCTCATTAGTCTTTTTTGGAACCGTTAGCCGCGACAGAGTTTTTTTTAATGTAAACCTCCTGTATACCATTCAGGGGTCAAGAATAAAAGGAGAAAAAAAGTGGCGAAGAAGAGGAAAATAAACAATCGGGTGGGAGGAGACATAAAATGGAGACAGACAATGAGAGGAAGAGGGACAGGCAGAGAGAGAGAGAGAGAGAGAGAGAGAGAGAGAGAGAGAGAGAGAGAGAGAGAGACAGAGACAGAGACAGAGAGAGAGACAGAAAGAGAGAGAGAGAGAGAGAGAGAGAGAGAGAGAGAGAGAGAGAGAGAGAGACAGAGAGAGAGAGAGAATCAAAAAGATGGAGAGTAAGCAAAGTAGGAAAGCTTAGGTGAGGTAAAACAAGAATGTACAAAATCAGGCAAAGAGAAAAAAAAAATACAAATAAAGAACAGCAAGAACAACAACAACTGCAACGCAATCAAACGAAGCTAAATGAGCGACAGACGAAAACTTAAAGAAGTAACCAACCCTGTACCCGCCTCTCCCTCCAAACACACACAAATCGAGTAAGCAATTACATGTATGATGTATAACCTATGCAAGTGGATAAACCAGAATGTAAACAATTATGATGCGGCCGGGTGCATATAATTATTTTTGTGTTGAAAACTAAAAAGAAAAGTAAACACTGGGAAGGTCGAAGTTAATACTAGATAGAAAAAAAGAGAGCACATGAATGTAAAACACTTTTTAAACTATTAATGCTTCTTTTATTTCTTTCTGTTGCATTGTTCTAGGAAATGTTCATATAGTTCCTAATATTTCCGAGGCAAATTTGGTGCATTTCGAAATAGCACAGATGCCTTCATAACCAGAAACATTAGACATTATTAGGTTGCAAACCCTAAATATATTAATTATTATAATGATTATTTTATTGCCTGCAATAAATCTAGATTACTCATTTTTTGTGTGACTTCCGTCGTTTTTCTCATGTACTCTACAAGCACGGAAGCACCACTTTAGCGATATCTTTTCCGACTATTTTTTTCTTTACAAGAGCAGGATATTCATACTTTTGTTCTGCTCATATTCCTTTTGTAATATTAACAAACACTTCTTTACCTTTTTTGTGTGCTAATTTCACTTTGAACTACTCTACTTGCGATATTCGATTTTTAAACAAATTAATTCAATGACTATATTTTCACTTTTACCGATAGTGTGTATATGGCTAGACATGACTTTCTTGTACAGCTCTCTTTAATGATTTTTTTCTCCATCGCCAACTTCCGACTCTCTCTCCCTCTCTTTCTATCTCTCTCTCTCTCTCTCTCTCTCTCTCTCTCTCTCTCTCTCGCCCTCTTTCTCTGTCTCTCTCCCCTTTCTCGCTATCTGATTATCCGTTGGACTCATTTCATATATGGAAAACACCACCCACCGTTGTATCTTTTTAACGATCCCCTCTCTCTCTCTCTCTCTCTCTCTCTCTCTCTCTCTCTCTCTCTCTCTCTCAACTTCTCTTATTTCCTCCATTGTTCTTTTTTCCCTAACCTATTGAAAAACACAGACAGTTCTAATGTTCCTTTTATCCCAGGTTCCCTCGATTTTTTACACTTCATGTTTACCGTTCGATCCTGACTATTACCAGAACTCACGAGGGCTCCGCGGACGTTAAAGCACTATAGAAAAATAACCCTGTTCTGGGTTGCCATACTATTATATTGGCATCTGGTCCCAGTGGTATAGAAAACAAACAAAGAGAGACTTCAATGGACAGACCAAATCCTGTACAAAAATATCTTTTGTCTCCTAGAAGCAGCATCAAACAAACAAAGAGAGACTTCAATGGACAGACCAAATCCTGTACAAAAATATCTTTTGTCTCCTAGAAGCAGCATCACTTAACTATGGTACACATTTTAAAAACCTTTAAGTCTGGTTTTCCCCGATTTTTATGGTTGAATGCACCTATGTGTATTGAATAATTCAAAGATCTTGTTATACGCTTTCCTGGTTTCTCATCGCTGCAGAAACATTTAAGCAATCCCTGTTTATTTTAATCTTTTAAACATTTTCGAAAGAGAACAAAAAAAAATTATGGTAGCGCATTTTCATTTCCAATTCCCCTACCCCACATACATGTATAAAGAAAAACAACACAAAACCAAAAAAAAACAAAAAAACAACAACAACAACAACACAAAACAACCAAAAACAGTAGCTGTTGAATGGTTATTCTTATTCATATTTCACTCAACAAAAATAGAAGGGAAAACTAGTCAGAATAGCTTATTATACATAGAACAATAATCCACTCGGTCTTTTGATGAAATGAGAAGTTATAACCTCAGTAGAATGTACCTTTGGATGCCTTTGGCTACTTCGAAAAAATTCACGGTATATAATGAGAATAGTTAACTTTCTTCTAAAAAAAAAACAAAAAACAAAAACAAACAAAAAACGAAAACAAAAGCTTGATGAGTTAGTTCTTTGTGTTTGCTTTTTATGAAAACAAAAAACAAACGGGGAGGCGTAAATATTTATAAAGCTGATGGATAGAGATAAAGATACCATGCGCTATTTGGTCACCCTTTTAAATTATGTAAACAAAAGAGAAGGGGGATAAACATATTAAAATTAGGAGGAATAAAGAGCGATAGATAGAGAGAGAGAGAGAGAGAGAGAGAGAGAGAGAGAGAGAGAGAGAGAGAAAAAAAAAGAGAAAAGACGATCGAGAGGGAGCGGGAAGAGAAAAAGGAACGAAAAGGGAAAGGAAAAAAATATAAATGACAAAACGAGTGTGACTGGGTGGGGACGTTATCACACGCCCAAACTGCCATCCAAGGACAAGAGGAGAGGGAAGAAGCCCCGCTGTAATTACTAGAACGGCCGAAAGGAACAAAGGGTGTTGTTTCCATTGATTGCAAGTCATAAGCTGCATTATTTTCTGGCATACAGATGGAAAAAAAAGATAAAGATGAAATGAGAAAGAGGCAAGTTTCAGATGGGAACTAATACAAAATCAAATATAGAAGATATTCTAGAAAATACAATTAAGGTACGAAATAAGACATAGGAAGAAGGGAGGAAGAATATTTATTACAAGATAAAGAGATAATGTAATAAATGGATGCAAATAGGTAGTTTTTTCTTTGATGCTCTGTTTAAACTTCAGAGAAGTAGACAGATAAGAAGACAAGAAAAGAACCACATATTAACAAGCGATTGTCATGCGCGCGTGTGTGTGTGTGTTTGTGTGTGAGAGAGAGAGAGAGAGAGAGACAGACAGACAGACAGAAAGATATACAGACTTCAGGACCTACACACATATATACATACAGACAGACAGACAACAGGCTGACATCAGACATATATACATGAATGCACATAAATAATACATGCATACATATTTACATACATACATACATACATACATACATACATACATACATACATACATACATACATACATACATACATACATACATACATACATACATACATACATACATACATACATACATACATGCAGATATACATATTACCCCCAAATATCATGGAAGTCATCACTGAACCGTAGAAAATTAATATTGATTAACCTCTTTCTGCCCCGGACACAAAGAGAACTTGATTATTGGACATAAACAAAATCATGCTATTGGTAGTTTGATTATTTTACCATTGTTGCTTTCTGATACTCGCGTTCACTCGCACTCACCGTCCTTTATCTGCGAAAACAATGTTGTGTTTGCCGAGCAGCAGGTTCGTGAAAAAAACTAAGCAAAAAAGGATGAAACTCATTACCATTACCATTACACTCAGGGCAAAATGGGGCTCTCTATAATAATGCGGAAACCACAGCAACTACAATGCCCATGTCATTATGAAAATAATTATAAAGTTATAAAATTATGTGTGAGGGAGTGGGGGTGGTGGGGGGTGCAAACTGGCTTTAGAAGCAGAGCTCTGGAGTTTCTATTTAGGAATCCCAGTTCGATCCCACAATCGGACAAATTTGTTTGTGGGATTTCGTCCGTAATGGTTGGGTCGGTTGTGATCGGATCGGCTGAAGCAGAAGGCTGAGTATACCTGCACTCTCATTAACAGCACATAAAATTGTAAGACGGTAGTCTTGGGACCCGCCCACGATATATCCTAATTACCAATGTCGGATTCTAAGAAACTAACCAGCTAAAGCAAACTAAACTTTGAGGATTCGACCTTAATTATTTAAATTCTTGTTATTCCTTATAAACAAAGTAAAGATGGGCTTCCTCCCACACTTTCAAGAAGAAAAAAGAGCGAAAGAAAAAAAAAACAACAAACAAGAAGTACAAAACAAACAAACAAACAAAAAACGACGCGCGGCGAGGTTATCAAGATTTTGTGTACTAGTTGCGACATGAGGACAAAATAACACCGAATAAACTCAACTTTTTGGGGGAAAAAGAAAGAAAAAAGATAAAAATTAACTTGCAGGCTAGAGAGGGACTTGAAAAAAAGAAGGAAACAAATAAGAACATGAAAAAAAATATGTAATGAAAGGAACAGAATGTGGAGGTGGGCATGGCATAGGGAAAAAAGAGAAGGAAAGGACACCACGAAATATTCATTGAACGCGGAGGAGTAAAAGAAAAAAAGGAGGGAGGGGAGGATGGCTTATAATATTTTTAGAAGAGTAGAACAGCAAAAAAAAAAAAAGATGAGCACAGACAGTTTTGCCAAAGAGAGTAGAAAATTAAAATGCAGGCGATGTAGAAAATTCTAAATAAAAAAAAAATGCCGTGAGCGTGAAAATCCGGAGAAAAAGTAACACGAATATTAGGCAAAAGAAGAGTATTATAGAATAGTTGAAAATCATATTAAACCCTCTAAAGTAACTGAGGTTTTCCTTGATGATTCGATGAGAGTTTTTAGTCTTTGTTTGACATCCTTCTCAAACTATTGAAGGATGGGATAGTCTCTTTTTATGTTTTGTATTCTAAAAAATCTCGTTTTATGATTTTGAAAAAAATATAAATTTTCATCGAATTCTATGACTTTATCCATACTCACCAACTTATCTTAATACGGTTGCTCACCTAATAGCTTCTCTTGGTTACAGTTTTCTTTTAAAATGTCACATTTATCTCAATTGAAAAAAACATTCTCTAAATAACTTTAGCATTCAAAATAGCTCTCTATGACTAAAACTTCTTCATAGGTGCTTTAGAAATGTCAAGAACACGATTTATATGTCGAAAGAAAGTGAAATTGGCTTTGCTAAAACTCGTCTTGCTTATCTTGACATAGACGCCGTTTCTGTCTAGCACTCTTTCACCCTAATTTAAAGACCCGCAATTAGATTTAAGTATGCCATAAACTAGTATTTATACAAAAACTGTATTAAGATGAAACAATAAAATAAACAGTTTTGATAAGAGGATTCAAGGTCCTGATTCTGGAGCTAGACCTAGTCACTTGAGTGTGTCAGTCGGAAGTCGTAATACCGTGTGTGTGTCCAGTCGTCTATACAGTCAGGGGACGGTCATTGCAGTCGGTACAAGACAAAAAGAAATTTAAACGTCCCATTTACGAACGAATTAGATATTCTTAATCTTTTTTTTTTTCCAAACTAAGTTGTAAGCACTAAGTGAGATACCGGCATTTGTTATCTTTATGTCCACATTACATTTATTTTGTCATCGCCTCAATAAGTATCGATGTTTACTGTTGGGTTCATTCCTGAAAGACGTGACACCCTTTAAGTCTTTACCAACACCCAGTGTCATCATATCCTTGCTAAAATATAAACGCCACAGTAACATTCATCAATCGCACGAATGGAAATGGTGATCGAAGCGCTTTGGTTGTTTCCTTTTCACCTGTTGGAATCAATATGAGGTTTGACTCTGTTCTAAAAATTGATAAAGTGCCATATCAACCGATTGGGTAACCCCCCCCCCCCCCCCCCCCTGCCCAAACCCGCTACCCCGTCTGGCGCCCGTTTTGTACCCCCCCCCCCCCCCCCCTTGAATTGAATTCAGAACTTCTGATTTGTCCGTGTCAGCAGTGGAAAAGAGTATGTTGAGATGTCTGAAGTAAAATTGCGCTGTAAACCAATTTTGTCGCACACAAAAACGAAGTGGAACCTTTAGTATGATAACAATAATAGCCATCACGCACAATCTTGCTGTTCAGGCTTGCTCATCGAAAACTTAAATACTGAGATAGGGACCGAAAATATTATAGAAAATGTTCTGTTTACTTTGGAATGGCGCAAATGTTTCATCGATTCGGCTCAAATTTTATCCCCATTTCAATAGCTTTTTTGATGATGTCTTTAAGGTGGCTAATTCTATATTGAAGGATATCATGTGTTTTACCAGTCTTACGGAGCGTCTAAGAGCAATGCTTTTCTACTGTCGTTACATTTATTTTACAATGCCGTGCCGACTCAAAATAACATTGCGAATATTAGATCTGAATAAACAATCACGCAGAATGGACTGGATCTGTGCTCTAACGCTTAACACTGTCAATTATGTTATCTGTCATCCACTTAAAAAAGCATCTAAAAAGATATTTTATTTTGACACCTTGAGAACCGGATAAAACAACATGTCAAATGAAAAAAAAGAACACCACAGCTGAACTTAACAGTACAAAATAATAAACTAAACAAACACATATAAATGTTAAACATAGTTAAGTTAGTCTACACAACAATATACCTAGGTATAGTAATTATATCGGACCTCTTAATTTACAGCAAATTTTAGGAAATTCTATGACTCTATTGCACCCCCCCCCACACACACACACACAAGTATTATTAAATATTGGAGACACTTGCTTGTGGATAAGGACCCCCAGATACACCCACAATCACTCTCAATCGACAAGATGGACAACATACTTTTTTTCTCTTCATATTGCGTTCATATACTGTCACGGGGTAATATAATTATTTTTGGTGACAGATAACTCTAGTTTAGTCCTTACAGATCATGCACACGTGTGTATCTGCTCTCAAACGTTTTAGATAATGTGCCGGTAAAATTCATTTGGGACTGGTCATAAGTAAAAAACATAAATTACAGATACCGTTACGTGAGAGCTCCTGTAGTTGTTTTTTTTTTCCAAATGTACGCAAGCCGTGCTATAAATTAGTTGCAAGCCACCAGGTCCTTCTTGCTATGTAAGGTGCGTGATTCTTTTCATCAATTTTCGTGTGTTGCATCATCCTTTTGAATTGATAATAACTTGATGTAAAATAAAGATAAGGATGGGCAGACAAACACATCTATCGGGAGTCTTTCATCTCTCTTGTGAAATCAACGAGGAACGACAACTCTAATATAACTATTCAGGTATGTGTATACAATACTGACGGTGGGGTTGTTGACACTCCCATGGGTATTATACAATACCACACAAATGAACTACGCATACTTTTTCAACTGGAGATATAATTATTCTTGTTTTAAAAAATAACAACGAAAGAAAACAACCGAAACAACAAGGATTTGAAAAACAAAGCCAAGAACAAATTATAAAACAGACACGATTTAGTTTATCTTTCTTAGTCTCTTTGCGCATGTTTACTCATGGGAAAAAATCACTTTACTACTCTGGCTTTCAAAGAAGATTAACTTTCGCTTCCTGCCATATAAAAAAAAGAATAAACCGAATCATTGTAAGCTTTTCCACAAAAACGATTTCGCTTCTTTTCTGGGTTTACATAAATAACGTACAATAATAGATTCACCAATTCCCCTTCCTCTTTCAAACCCATCTCCTCCTCACTACTACTACTACTACTACTACTACTACTACTACTACTACTACTACTACTACTACTACTACTACTACTACTACTACTACTACTACTACTACTACTACTACTACTACTAAACTATGCTACTACTACTACTACTACTACTACTACTACTACTACTACTACTACTACTACTACTACTACTACTACTACTACTACTACTACTACTACTACTACTACTACATAGTACTAATACGCCAAACGAGATTTTTAGCACTCTCTCTCCCCACATTTCATTGGCTTTTCGGGTTAAAGTACAGGCTTTATGTGTGTGTCACCCGTAGTTTAATTAATTAGCACCACCAGAGGTTAGTTAGTTCAAGCACGGCGTCGATCAATCAGTTGCCACAAACCCATTACAAAACTGCCGGCTGATTATTCCACTTTTTTGAATATTTAACTTTGGCCTTATGTCGAAACCATTCCAAAGATAAAAACACCATACTTTACTTTATCGATCAGCATCTAGGGAATAGGAATAAGTAATACTTTGTCTAGATATGGTTTGACTTCAGCCCTCTTCTTTGGTCTTAGAAACCGGAGAAACCTGCAATCTCCCGATTAGAAATCGAGTGTTCTACTCTTGCACTATGTCTTCCCCCCTCATCCCCCTTCCTCTTCCCTCTCCACCTGCAAGATTTATCACGAACAGTTCTGAGAGATATTTGCATAGAAGAATATGATTGTAACTCTGTAGTTTTGAAGTTGCGGAGCGAAAACGTTCTCTGACTCCGAGACCTGTCGCCTACTCGCGAAAAGAGGAGTGTCTTTTGGTGATTTCTATAATAGTATAAAGAAGTTTTTAATCTATGGAAGAAAGCGTATCTAGATTATGCAAATTGAAGATGCATAATGTTGATTTAACCATAATTATTAATCAATATTTTTTTCTCCGAATAACGCATATTGGTATGGGGTTCTTGGCTCAACCAGGTTGCAAGAGATTTGGGAAGGTGTTTAGATGAGGTTTTTATGCACTGCAATATTATCGCCTTGCAAAGAAGTTAATTAATCAGTTGACAATCACATATATTCAAAATCATACATATAATATTAATGACTTTCTCTTGTTGTGTCGCCTCTTTCTCTTCTGCTCTCTTTCATTCTTCCTCATATATCACCTAGTTGTTTTACTCCTGCATATTTTTGGACGCCTTATTTTCACACCCTTGCTCTTTTTCACACCTTCCACTCCTAAATGTGTCCATCTTGATTTTCTATTCGTGTCTATGGCCAGGCTTTATTGCTAAAATAATTTGCTACTTCGCATGCAATATGTTTATTTTATCTTAAAAAGCTTATTCCATTCAAACTGTCCTCATTTCCTATCGTTTTGTGGCTCTTTACCCGCCTTTCTTTTTTATCAAGCCGTTTATAATCTTAAACCTTTCATATTAAGCATAGTGTTTCCCTTTGGTACCCTCATCGATCTTTAATCTCCTGCTCTATGCAAGTTGCTGTCACGGTGGGATACCCTGTTGAAGGACCTTAATATTTCAGCACACGCAATAGGCCCTGAGAAGACCTGTTGTAGGCCTACACCTATGTCAGCGGATTTGATGGATTACTTAATTGTATTGGAGTTCTAAAAAAATGTGTGCTTTTCTACTATACATATTTAATCGACTTTGCAGACAAGCAGGACGCACTGCCTTTTCAACAAAGCTAGTTAGAGAATACTGTAAATTTATTAGAGGCAGCATAGCAGCTCTATAGATCGATATCAATCTTGTGAATGTTCCAATCCCTAACCAGAGATCAATATGGGTTCACACAGCATGAGAAAAATGACAACGTCTAACTCATTAGGCAACAGTAGTAGAAAAGACGCCTTTGATCTTGTTCAATTAGTAAACTAGTGGAATTTTTCAAGAGTCAAAGTCGGGATGAAAATAATGTGGACAGATCCTGTAAACAAGGAATTTAGAATGAGGTTTTACCAAGAGTGTTGTAACTTTGTTGGAAGACATGAGCCGCGTTAGATCTAGCTCATCAAACAATAATGTCTGCAGAAACGTGAGTAATGCTACTCGCAGCAACCCATTCTACTCCTAGTCTTTAAAGGAAACGGACAAATGTTTACTACAAAATGGCACTATGGCGAGTCTGCGTCTTGAACGCGACTAATGTCCTCCAAAAAAGTATAAAGAGTAAAAGAAAATAGAAAAATTAATCGAGGTATTCGATTATTGCAACACAACAATTCATCATCATATTTTTGTTAATGTCGACTGTGCAATTTCTCAATTCTTAATTTTAACCACACAATCATGTAATACAACCTTACTGAATGCGGGTTTTAGTGTCGAAAGAAACCTTCGACTTCCTTGGTCCCTAAAATTATAACAGTGGATCTATCGACCAGAATGGGTGAAAGAAAAGTTAGACGATCCATCAATATGTGGGTGAAGCAGCTATTGGCTAACAATTTGAAGCAGTAATAAAAGTGAAATTATTAAACACTTGTGGAATACTGAGTCCATTGAACTACTTCTAGAGTGAAACGGAACGGATCTAAAGTAGCCCACGGCGCGCACTTATTGAAACTTTTATAACGTGAGATATTGAGCGTTTTCTCATTATTTAGCATTTTCTTGGAATTTAGTATCTTTTCAAGCGTTTTTGTCTGACGTAATAGAAAGAAAAAAGAATAAACATATAAAAAGTTCGAGAGATGAATAGATAAATAAATAGAAAGAGGAAATATCAATGAGTTAGTTGGGAAACTTTATATAACATACTTATTTTCCAATGCCAACTCATAAAATGAATAAGAAAATGATGTCTTAATACTGTAGGTAAAAGTATAGGATTGTTATCAAGATACGAACACCGCGCTAACGTTGGTTGTATTGAACTTAAGAATTTTTGTCACATATTTTTTATCTCTTCTGCTTCTGCAAATTTCGCTTGTTCTGCAAAATCAAAACGATTATGATATTGTAACAATAATAAACATTTCATTGTTTTGAACAAATCTAGAATCTACCTACATTTCGAAATAATGGGGTTGTGTCACTATAAAGTAATCTTCTAAGTCTTGGTGTTTCTACTCTGAATATGTATGGCAGCACATACAATTGCCAAAGTTTAGTCATGGGACCTATCCACAAATAGCCTAGTTACTGACGCTCCACACCGAGACAGGAGTCATGGTATCCCCACGCTGTCTTTGTGTGTCAGCACGTATAATTGTCAGACGTTAATGTTGGGTCCCGCCCATAATATAGCCAATGTATCATCACCTTGGATGCTAAGCAACAAACTGAAGCTGGAAAACAAAGCCACGAGTACGCGTCTCCTGGAAATTTGTATAAATAATTTTACTCTGAATAATTACAAAATTGTTCTAAAAATCTAATTTTACTGATTCATTTCAAATAAAATTCTGTCGATCGATGATTTTTGGTGGAGTCCATTTTGATCTAGCTGTTTTAATTTAGACTGCACCAACGTAGAGATTCAGACTAGACAGGGCAAACTTGTTTTATCTCACATTAAAATATCGGTACTTTGAATTTATGGACAATGCAATATAATTGAACAAATAAGTTGTTACTGGCGATTTTCGATGCCTGAAATACCATAAAAACGATTCTTTTTTTTTTAATTTAAAAGATAAATCGTTACAGCGAGGCGTTTTTTTACATGCATCAAATATTGAGATGTTTCGTATGAATACATGCTAAAACCACCGTCCTCTGGATTCTAATATACATTTGATAAATCATTCTGAATACATCTTTTTTTCTTTGGAGATCAGACTATCCTCCATAAAAAATGAATGACTAATCTAATCGAACAAGCCTGTAGGCTTTAGTAGATGACCAAGATAAAAGCCGTTAAAACAAAAGACACGCTCATGCGACCCTAGGCAATGAACCATTCACACCATCAGGCCATTATCACATTCTCTGTTTTTAAAGCAGTAAAACCTCATCCGGGAATGAAGGTATATGTAATAAATAAACTGCATTCGCCGCGATGTTATAGTACAGAGGCCCCCTATATTAATAATTGTTACCAAGCTTTTATTAAAACCCCATAATGCAGCGGTATATGATGATGATAATAATAATGGTTACAAACTCATTCGTTACAGAACTATAATGTGGTTTTGGTTGTTGAAAAACTAGTACATGTAGTAGTAGTATAGTAATTGTAGTAGTAGTAGTAGTAGTAGTAGTAGTAGTAGTAGTAGTAGTAGTAGTAGTAGTAGTAGTAGTAGTAGTAGTAGTAGTAGTAGTAGTAGTAGTAGTAGTAGTAGTAGTAGTAGTAGTAGTAGTAGTAGTAGTAGTAGTAGTAGTAGTAGTGATGGTGGTAGTAGTAGCAGTAGCAGCATCAGTGTTAATGTGGTCATCCTCGCTTTTGATGTCGATTTATTATTCGTTCAAAAGAACTGTAAAATCTTACAAGAAAGTGCGATGATAAAACATTTTTTTTTTCAGTATTTCTTTTTGAAAAACTGTTTTGAACTCTATCTGTATCCTAAGGAGGAGCATATATTATGTTATTAATTTGACGAGCATTTGTTTGGATATGCCTTTTTAGGCTAAACACAAAATGAAGTACATGTACCCGCTAGGGGCATTTTGTTAAAACATTATATTGGTTTCTTAATGTAGACATAAAACAACTATGACGTCTCTCAAAAGCTTTTTATAACACAAAAGACCATCTTCACCTTTTTTTCTGAAATAAAAGAGTTCTCTGAGATCAGCTGAGAAAAATGAAGATTCAAGTAATGAGTGGTTGAATTAGAGGTACCGGGTACGTGAATAAACAAAACAGTTACATGAATCAGTATTATATATCCTTTTCTCAAACAATCATTCTGTCTACATATTTTTACGAAGTTTTGTGTAAATGCAAACTCTGGACATATTATGTTCTTTGTAGATAGATCAGATTAATAGTATGAATTTTCTTATGCCCAATTTAAAGTACAAAGTAAAAAATTCAAAAATTGCAATAGATCCTTTCATGTGCTGCTAATTCAATGAGTATTGCTCTCTTCATGTTGGACACGACAGTTGCTGAAACTTCTTCGTTTGGTCTGGTCATTCATCAAACCATTTAGGATCATCTTTCCTCTAAAATGAAAGCCATCTAAAACAAAGAGCTTTCTGAAATAAGCATCATTGAGTAGCTATGTAGCTTTATTAACTACGAAACGCAGACCAAGTTTACACACCCAGTCCGCAATCGTCTGGTGGAATAAATCTAAATAGATATCTCAAATCTTCAAATACGGTCTGTGCAATGCAGGCTTTAGAATGTCCTTTGTCTAAATAAACTGAACGATGAACATCCGCCTGAATAAATACTGAGCTCGGTTCCCCTGTTTACATACTTCTTGACTAATAGACTTTCATTGACCAAATTATAGAAATACAGAGGGCAAAATCAAGCACAAAATGAGTACAGCTTTTATGCAAACAAGCCGCAAAATCGTTTGAGATTGGCGCTTTTCATCAGCGGTGCACAGTTAGAGGAAGACCAATATTATTCTACTTGTTTCCGGCGATTAATATAGGAACAGGGATGAAAGGGTGCACTTTACAGAACCAGGTTCGGCTGCTGTTCCCTCTCATGAGGAAATTCATCAGAGAAACGGAAATACAGAAATACCAGTTAAAAGGGAGAAAAAAACCCACATAATGTAAACAAAACCCCATAGAGCTTTCTTAAATGAAAACCAACAAAGCGCCACATCAATTGTAAAGTGGCCGAACTTATTTTTAAAATTTTAATGATTTACAGGTGAAACGAGATTGCCCATTTTACAACTGAAGTGACGGAAAGCTCATAAGTCTAGCCTGTGCTTGCTGAGGCGCGAGAGCATCAGAATCTCTTCCATAGAAGTTTCAGGCAGAAACCGATTTCTCAGTCTTCTTTGGTGATAGATTGTTCTGAGATACATGTAAGTGGTTCACGATTATGATTTATCTTGCGATGCGTGCTTCTCTATCGAGGATGTAGCTGCAACATCCTATATCATGCATTTCAAACTGAAAGAAAGTAAAAAAAAAAAAAAAAAAAGGAAAAAAAATCACACACACGCACAGATTAACAAAACACGACTTTAACAAACATGAAGCAATTGTATAAAGAGAGCTGTGTGTGTGTGTGTGTTTTGTTTTTTGTTTTTTTGTTTGTTTGGGGTAAAGTAAAGGGGGGGATTGGGGACAATTTCCTTTGATATTCTCATACACTGGAGCATGCAAATATAGGATTTACTTTATTTACTTTTTCTCTTTTTCGTAAAAAAAGGTATATATTATTATATTTCCTTTTTCAGCTGTGATAAAGCATACGTCCCTTGATTCTTAGGATATTGGATAAAGTTAACCTGGACTTTTAGCCAGTATGAGCCTTTCAGGGCCATCTTTGTTTCCAATGCCGTTTGACGTATGGAAATGATGCATATCCCCCATCCACCCACCAATGGCTTAGGGGCAGTCATTAGACCAGATTCGGTTCTTCTAACTAGACCCTCAGATGTCAATCTGATAGCCGCCAGAAGAGATATAATCAAATAAAAGGATTGATAGAGAGGCACTCTCTAAATTATCATCATCATTATTATATTGAACGACAGAATTTCCTACAGATAGCTCTAACTATTATAATTATACACACACACACACATATTAAATTGATACACACATAAATAGTTTAAATGATTGCTTTTTTTATTTATTGAAAAAAGAATTTTGTTGAGGGGGGGGGCGCTAAATATTGTACCTCGATGTAGGAACTCTTAAATAGTAACAATAACAACAACAAACGGTTTCCATTATGTTCTTGCCATGATACACGCTACAGAAGGGTTTCTAGTGGTGTTATGTTATTTATTTATTGAGTGAGATCTTTGACAAGTAGATTCTTTGTTCCAATCTTTTTGTAATTTTTGATTGTATCCTCACTCTTTATATATATAATATTAGAGAGAGAGGGAGAGATAGATATATAAATAGATAGATACATATATAGATAGATGGATAGATAGATAGATAGATAGATAGATAGATAGATAGATAGATAGATAGATAACACGCTACAGAAGGGTTTCTAGTGGTGTTATGTTATTTATTTATTGAGTGAGATCTTTGACAAGTAGATTCTTTGTTCCAATCTTTTTGTAATTTTTGATTGTATCCTGACTCTTTATATATATAATAGATAGATAGATAGATAGATAGATAGATAGATAGATAGATAGATAGATAGATAGATAGATATAGAGACAGACAGACAGACAGACAGACAGACAGATAGACAGACAGACAGACAGACAGACAGATAGATAGATAGATAGATAGATAGATAGATAGATAGATAGATAGATAGATAGATAGATAGATAGATAGATAGATAGATAGATAGATAGATAAAAAGATTCTCAGATAATAAACATATTGGAATTCTTCAAATTTAAGCAACGTAGCCACAAATAGTTAGGAAAAATGTATGAGGGGATTCGCTAGCCTGATGAAGTAGATGCTCAAAACAGATAAACTCGTCCTTTCTGAATATATTTAAGTAACCTCCTCATAGCTGTATATTATGCTGCTTTTTAAAGTCAGACACAAGATGCCCCAAATTACGCTGCGTAAATTCATAGTTATGCACATTGTGTTACTCTTATGATGAGAAGCATTCATAGAGTGGATAAATAGATTGCGATTCTATATACCAAGGTATGTTGTACGTAATCTTATTGTAATTAGCCGATTAGTAGAAATGAATAATGCTTGTGAAAGTCATGGTGAACACAAAGTTCATGTTAACGAGGTCCTTGATTTAGCATTTGTGTGTACCGGTATCTCGCAACGAATAAGAATTACAAATACAACGAATAATGCTCAGCTTTTACTGACTTTTACAAATCAATCGATCAAAACAGCGTAAGGTTGCCACAAAACATCTGGGAGTAATGGCCTGAAAAAGTCTTGCCTTGATCTATTTTAACGTTGCAAAAGAAATGCAAGATGTTTTACGAAAGTGAAAACTGCCTCTTACAAAGAATAATGAATTACATGTATTTACAATTACAATAATTGTCGTCAAATTTAAAAGAAAATTTGTTGAAAATGAAACGCGATCTAATTTAAATGTGAATAATTTTTCTGGCTTTCTTTTAATTAAGTTTGTTGAGAGTGAATGATTTTACTTTGAAATGAACTGAGAAAAGAAAAAACCCCAACGAGGACGCATGTTAATCAAAAGGGACAGTACCGGTATACATTGCTAGCAGGCTGTTACCTCCTCTTGCTTCGATGGGCTCTAACATCCCTGCAAGCTCAACCTAGGCGGAAGTATCTTACTTCTACTTGATCGCCCCTTCCGTGAACGAGTTGTTTCAACCTTTATCTCCTGAATATTTACAAAGCCATCCCGATCTTGTAGATTAAGACTTCACGTTCGACACTAAGATCTACGCTTCACGTTCGACACTTAGATCTACGAAAGTCAGGCGATACTCCTCTGTCATTTCAAGACTGCCATAAATGGCCCTGGTTTTTAGATTAGAGGTCGGCCGATCCTCATCGTTCCTCTCGTTCCATCAATCACAGAAGGCAAAGAGGCAAAGAGCAGCCGAGCTTGATATCTGGCACTGGAAATCGCGAGTGTGCAGGAAATGCCTTAATGTCACAAGATGATAGTAATTAAGTGGCCTTAACAGCACTATATTCAGTACATGGTTATATGAGTTGATTTTGAATGAAAGAGTTCATTTTATTGTTGTGATCGGTACATTATTCTGGAATTTTACTTTCTTCATTCGTATAGGCAGTCAATATTTAAAATATGACACTAGAAATGTGAATGAAAATGTTAATCTGTCCCCGCAGCTTTTCGCGGCCGAAAATTTGCCAATGAAGGTTCTAAAATTTAATTTTTAAAAACTGGACATAGCAAGACATGTTCAACCTCAAAACAGACAATGAACACGCCAAACGAGCTCGGTGCATAAAAGTTCGATAGACAGTCACATTTTAAAGAAAAACCCGAAAAGCTCTGCTACTTCTTCTTCTTCTCTCTCTCTCTCTCTCTCTCTCTCTCTCTCTCTCTCTCTCTCTCTCTCTCTCTCTCTCTCTCTTTCTTTCACTAAATCTATCTCAACTGATTTCTTTTCGTCCTTCTCTTTGTATGGGCTCTTTATTTTTATCCCGATCCCATTCTGCTACTCATCGCTTTTGTTCCTTTCTCTCTCGCTCTCTCTCCTACTCTTCCTGGTATCCCTCCTTTATATCTCCTCGATTTTGTTCTCTTTCCCTTGCCTTTCGCTCAGATTTCTCTTCTCTTCTTCCTCATTTTTTCTCTCTATTTTTTTATACCTCTCTTTCTGCCTGTCTCTCCCTCTCTGTCTTTCTGTCTGTCTGTCTGTACCTCTATCTATCATACGCTTACTTTGATTCTGTCTGTCTGTCCTCCCCTCCCACCAACCCCGTCCTTTGGTTAGTAGCCATAGATGGCAAAATTTAATATTTGTGGCAAATTTCTAGTTGTTGTTTTTGTGGGGCACATTTTCACAAGTTTAGGGGTTTCAAATGGCAGAAAAATGCTGGGCCATGTTAATACTATGTCAGTAAAACTATTGCTTTCACAAACTGTATCAAACAGCTATCTAATAATTATCTAAACTTAGGATTTTTAAAATCAAAATTTAAGGAAAAAGATAGCTTTAAACTGAAGGCTTTTAACATCTAGCGCCACATTTAGAAACGAAACAACATAGGAGAAACACAAATTTGGCGTACTTTATTAATGTCAATAAAATGGCAGGTCTAAGAGAAGAATGCATACAAAAATCTCATTTGAAAGAAAAAAAACATCGGCTTTTGTTTTAATTCTAAGAAAAATAACGATACATTGTGTCAAACCGGCAGTAATTGCATTAACAGGGTTGTGTTTAACAGCCAGTTCAAACATTTTATGGACGTAGTATCAGGTATTCCCTGCATTGGCATCACGAAGTCACGTCTCTTAGTCTTTTTATTAGCTTAGCTAAAAACTGGGCCGTTCACCTCTGTCACGTTTGCTCAGTGGCTATGTTATTGTTATTGTTATTGTTATTTGTTGTTGTTGTTGTTGTTGTCGTTGTTGTCGTAGTCCTTGTTGCTGTTGTTGTTGTTGTTGTTGTTGTTGTTGCTGTTGTTGTGGTTTTGCCTTTTTGTGATTGTCCTATTATTAAAAAATACCACTAATACACTTATACGATTTCAAAATTGCTATTGCATTCCCATTATTTTTTAAATCATGTCCTTCTCACCCATACTCGATCCCTCATTTCCCCATAAATCATGTCCTTCTCACCCATACTCGACCCCTCATTTCCCCCCAATCTTATCTGATTCATTGTCTGTTCCCTCGTCGCTTCGCCGCAATGTATATCCCTATCCTTCTGCCCCATCTCTTTCTCCCTTTCTCCCCATCCCTGTCCTTTTTTCTTTCTCTCTACTCTCATTCTTTCTTTCCTTCTGTCTCCTTTTGTCTCTTTTTCTCCCTTTGTGTGTGTGTGTGTCTCTCTCTCATTCCTCCCCAACTATATCATAGGACGATCTATACGTTAAATAAACGGCGCTATCATACCAATGTTATTTACGCAGTAAATACACATGATTTTTGTTTTGTTTTACTTTTTTTGAATTTTCCTACCCGTTATTCGATAGTCTCATCCATCTGGATGATAAAAAATGCTTTTTACTACCGCACAAGACAGCAGAGTAAACACAAATGACTTGTGTGACAAAGTTGTGCAATTTGTTTACTCTGGCATACACGTACGATCTAGCGCCCCTCCTGCTCTCAATCTCGCTGTCTATCTGCCACCTGTTTACGCTGATTGTCTGGAACTTCGATTTATCATCTTCCTTCACATTTATTCATCATGTCTTGGCCCACTTTCTAAGAGCGTTTTCTCTTTCTTGTCAAAAGTCACACAGTACAATATTACATTTAGTCACAATAATGTGGCTGGCCTCATCTAAGGTTTTAAAAAATCGTTTGATTTTTAAGAAAATAAATCGTCCTTGTTTATTCCACCGCGTCTTCTTACTCTTAGCCCACGACGGAACGATTCTAATCATATTAATCTTAAGCTTCAGCAAGACAATCTAATCAAAAGATGTAGTTATTGTAAAAGGTCTAGACTAGAAAGAGAAAACGCTTTTAGATTATTATTATTATTGAAATTACTATTAAAATTATTTTATTCAACTTTATACAATGTATGCAGAAAAAAAAAGAAAAACGACACATGATAATTTTAATTGTTTGGGGCCATCGCGGAAGCCTTATTTCAGGGCTTCGTTTAAAATTAAGGCAAGATGCGTAATCTATATAATTTATGCAGTTGTTTTGTTGGTATAACCTTGACGTTTTAACATTAAGCTTTTACGTGTTCAATGCAAAGCCGTTATTAGTATTGGACGCCGCGCGCACCAGAGATGAATAGAGATGGCCTAATTAAGCCTCATTACTAATTTCTTTTTTGGAGAAACCCTTTGCTTTCACATTGGCTTCATGATGGATTTAAGTAATATGGGACCCAGCCCGTTCTCTCCCGAGGCTATGGTACAGGTTGGGAACTCTTCAGTCCTTTTATATTTCCACCATATTCTAATTATTTATAAATTAGCATTCTGTAGCTTCCTATAGGACTTTCCATTTGAAGACGTAAAGTTTGGCTTTTGAAAAAGGCTTAAAAAAGACTAAGTATTTATGAACAAGTTCATGTACTTCAGTTAACTTTGAAAGAACCATGAAACAAAGTAATGTAATCATTTTTGCAAAGAAGCAAAGAAACTGGGTTTTAAATTGCATTGTCATTTAAGCTGTCGCTACAGGTGAAGTTTCGCTCTCATTAGATTACATTTGCTTCATTTATGTTGAGCCCTTTTGAGGCTTGAAAAAAAAACAGTCACTTTAAATTAAAAATTGGTTCCGTACTTTCTTTAATTCTTCATTACTCTAGATTTGTCTCAATGCCTTATTATACTTTTGGTTTAGAAATAAAATGATTTTAATGATCCGCTTGTTAGAATGTTCAAATATGGTCTACCACATGGTCAAGTTTATGTCACTCTTTCTTCATCTTTTTCTTAAAGTATCCAAAGTATATGTTTTTGGAATGTGACATATGTTTATCTTTCACGCCATACTCATTAAAAAGAAAAACGACAAACTGATCTTTTCATTATATGTTTATTATACTTAATTTTATCAATTACTGGTATGTTCATTGCTAAATTTATACAAAAACATGTCTGAATTCTTATCTATATCATAAATAATAATTATAATATAACTTTGGCATCATAAATAATACCGTTTTAATACATTTTGTCAAAAGAGAGCTCTCTCTTTCTCTCTCTCTCTCTCTCTCTCTCTCTCTCTTCATTAAAATAATACTGTGAATTGGAAAACACACGGGTCTATTAACAATTGTAAACTTATGCTATCGGTGCCTAATATTTTAATTGTTAACAAATAAACCCCAAAGACACACCCCTCACGTCTGAATCCTGATAAACTTAATGTATTTAATATAACAACGATCATCATCACAAAAGAGGCGATATACTCTCTAAAGTTTCGACAATGCTTAGGTCTATACACTAAACATCGTTAGTCGAGTCCAGTGCCACCAGAGACCGTCTAATGTATTGTGCAGTCCGTGGCATTGTTCTTTGCTCCCAGAGCTAGGTTTTCTGTTTGCCCTTTTTTTAAGTAGACCTTGCAGTAGCAAAGCAGACACGAGCATTTTGTTACTTTTCCCACCAAGCTTTTAAGCATTATCTCGCACAATTTAAATGATGGGAATACTTTGCGTTCAAGCCAGAAGCTGGGTTTGCCTTAAAATGTCGGACTTTCGGTGCTTTTATCGTTGACAGCAAGTAGGATTAGCCCATCTCGCGGCTTAGAGAACTATCCCTAGGGTCTGCTCTTTTATTTAACATGCCACAGGTCAATTTGGTATCTCATGAAACATTGACACCCGCCTCGCTCTGAAGTGGAACATTGTTGTGGATCTTCCAGACCTATTTCAGGCAAGGAGCGGCCTGAGCGAGCACGGAAAGGCTATTGCATACTACGTGTTTCAGTAGAGCATGGCTTAAGCTCTTTTTTATTTTTTAATCAATATACAGAATCTAAAATTCTCTCCAACGATTAGATCATTCTTGCAAAGTATAAATTCACAGAACAAAAAAAAACAAAAAAAAAAAAAACAACAAAAAAAAACAGAAGGGCGAAGTATCAACTCAAATGATGATACAATTTAAAATTCAAACCTGTTATTCTAAATAGGAATATAAAAATAACCGCTTTACGAGCCCTATCTTTTAGCTTAATTTACAAAAACGGTTTTGGAATTGCGGACTTTTCCTTACAGCGGTATATTCGCGGCTTACTTTATTATGTACACTGCACATATATAATTATGTGAGACTAGGACGGGTCTGCTCTGGGGAAGACCGAAAGTTTTGCGTAGAGAGGATACATACATGTATATATAAATAGACAACTAGATAGATAAAGGGTTTTCATTAATAGATAAATAGATAAAAAAAAAAAGATAGAACGGTTTCATAAATATATAGATAGATAGATAGATAGATAGTAGATAGATAGACAGACAGAAAAGAACTCAAAGCAGTTAAGTGACAAAGAGGACGAGAGCAATATAAGGAGACAGCAACAGGGGGAGAGATAGAGACGGAAAAGCGCGCGCGCGCGCGAGAGAGAGAGAGAGAGAGAGAGAGAGAGAGAGAGAGAGAGAGAGAGAACAAGAGGGATATATACATAAAGAGAAGAAATCGCCAGACATGACGAAACACGAATCTTGCAGAAAAAAAGCAAAAATATTTCGTTGGAAAAATCTGAACATCCATGAAAGTGGTTAGAAATGTTTAAAGAAACCACATTCCACAGGCAGAAACATCCCATTTGACAGCTCCTAGGCGCTGCAATAACTTCATTTGCTGCATCAGAATATTCGATCTTCCTTGCCAGTCTCTGATAAAGACATGATTGATCCATACAATTTTGAATTTTCCGAACAGACACGAACAGAATGAACACGCGCAAAAACTCGTGCGAAACAAAGAGAGAATAAAAAGCACTAAACACCATCGCGGAACAGATAGAAAACGGAAACACATCAACACGTTTAAATAAGAAACAAAATAAGACCAAAAGACACACCTACACAAAGAAAAAACGTAGAACTATACACAAACAAAATGAATTAGAAATAACTGATTGAAAACTTTGAAGCAAATTTGGGATAAATAATGGCCCAGGCGAGTAGTATTATTATGAGTAATTTTGGAATATTCTGTTTACGATGGAAAAAAAAATAGTACTATATTTTACATTTCACAAAATAATAACAAAAAACCAACAACCTAAACCTTTTTTAAAATCAAATGTGAAGTTAGTTTATTAAATGCCAAACGAAAAGCTGCAAAATATGACATAGTAAAATATGGTGTGTCTTTCAAGAACTGAATGATTGAAAGTCATAACATGCACTAAAAATTTGTAACACAGCCGTGCGCTTCATTTCATATCCCAGACGTATACATGTATATAACAGACAAAATGCTTCAGAATAAAATGTTTTTGAAAATGCCGTATCGTCTTCTCAATTTTCCTCACACCTTTATTAGGATATTTTAGTCTGCGATTGATAAAATGGGGGGCGCGTTAACCCTGGGGTAGAACATCGACTTCCGGTGTCCCCGTCCACAATATAGCTATATAAGTTGGACGTTAAACTAACTCAACTGCAATTGTTAAAATATTTAATATGTCGATACCCTCCTGTTGACAACGAATGTTTCCCCTTCTAAATTGTTTTAAAAGTTTGTCTAAGTTTCTCTCTCACTACCTTTCTATCTCGCTTTCTCTTCTCCTTTGTCGATTGCATGATTGCATTTGCTAGGTCTTTTGAAGATGGCTGTGAATTTTTTTTCTATTGTTGTTCTTTAGTGCAGAGAAAGAAAGGCGTAGACCTTCTAAAATTTTTCACCACGAACTAATAGCGCATGATGAACACTTTGCACCGTTTTTTTTTCATTTTCAAGCTCCAGTTGCCCAAATTCATACCTAGATTTGTTAAACTAGTAGAGACGTTTTCTTTCATGAGCTATAACAAAATACTTTAATGTTTTAAAATAAAACAGTTATTTGAAATATTACAAAGGGCAAACTTTGCAAGGAACAAAACAATAAAGATGAGCGCGATACATGAAAATACACATAATTATACTTTTCCAATGGTATTATCTATATTGATCTTTTCGAACTTTCACGATGACTCCTTCTATCTTGAGCAGTCAGTTTTGTCTTTAATGCAACGTGCTTAGCATTTTTCTACTGTGTGAAAATACAAACTCACATACACACAAAGGAATCACAGCTTATATTCTTCTTATGCTTCAGAAAACCGAAACGGGACCAAGCTTCTTTCTTCACATGCATTTGGACACAAAAGTTCATGATGAATCATTATGATAAAAAGCAAACTGCCTGGTCACACTATGGAATCTCGACTCCCAACTGAATACGTCAGACATTAATCTTTCATGATTTCCGAAATCGCTATTGACATTTTCATTGCTACTCTGGGAGAATCGTGCAGCAGCAGATTCGGGTTTGTCAATACAACAGGCTCAGGCAATTTGGATGATGCTTTTTTTTTTTAAATTCTATACCGCTTTAGAGGAATAACCACCGTAAAATCATTATCATCATCATCATCATCATCATCATCATCATCATCATCATCATCATCATCATCATCATCATCATCATCATCATCTTAATCATCATCATTATCATAATTCTGGCTTTACCTTTGCGATGCGTCAGACATACCTTCCCGTACACAAATAATGTTATTAGTATCAAGAAGTATAACAAGCATCTAAAGACAGGACAACTAAAGTACGCGTTATAAAAAATTCGGTAAAACTTTAACCAGTATGTTGTAAAACGTGTATGAACAATAAATGTTCTGAGTCCTACGTCTACTGAGACACTATAAGTATAACTTAATATTGGGCCCAGGTCCATTGCCTATTGTCCAGTTGTCCACTCCCGGTGATTAAAGCATAACAGAGGGCCGGGGCGTGACTAATAAACTAAGTGTCAGGACCTGTCAGCGGGGACGGGAGCGAGCAAGGCCAGCTTAGTTCGTTATCCTCGAACATGGATTGGGGGCCTGGGACCTGGAAAGTGTGTTTCCTACATAAAATATAAATAGGAAAAATGACATGGTTTTTGCTCTAGCTATGAATTAGAATGAATGATAGATGGATATATATTGGGGAGAAGGGAAAAAAGAATGATTTGGTTAAGGAAAAAGAGATTGAGATAGACAGACAGGCAGGGAGGCAGACACACATATATATATATATATACACACACACTTGAAAAGACATTCAAACAGACAGACAGACAAGAAGACCAAAAGAGAAGAAAAAAAAGGGGGGGGGGGGCAGAAACAAAGATAGAAAGTGTAGGGTGCAGGGGGAAAATCCGAAAGGTTTATTAGCTTTTTCTTCCGGGATATTGAAATATTTCAAATTTAATTTTTAAATGTTCTTCTTGCTTCAAGTGTGAGGAAGCTCATGTTTCGTTCAGATGGATAGATCAAGAGCCTTCCGCCGTGGACAGATGTATTGGGGACTGCTGGATGCCAAATAATTAAAGCGAAGGCCTCTACAGATTCACATTCTCTCATTTCTGTTTTTAGAAACACACCAAGACTCAACTCGGTATTAAATCAAAGGCTGCAATGAATATAAATGAGTGGATAGGCGGCGAAGGACATCAGTTTGGGACGGGATGTCCTCAGAAGAAAATATAGCTGGCTTGGGAGAAAAACGCTTACGTTATCTTTGTTTTTTGTTTGTTTTTCTTATTGCTTAATCAGCTGACGCGTTCCAGTTTTATATTTAAAACTAAAAGGAGCAAGAGAGGACGCTTGAATACATAACTTAAAAAAAGATCTTGGCTATACGTTTAAGACAATCTAGCCGGTGCTTGAAGGAAGTTCTAAATAAAGATTTAAGTTCTCTATAATAATTTGTAGAGAACTATGGAAGTGTTTGATTTGATCTACATATTGTGTAATCAGCGGTGATAGCGCTTGCTAAGTTGAAAAGATGGAAGAATTAAATCCCTAAAATCAATTCACAGATTTTCAAGACTTTAGTTAACAGAACTATTTCACTGATTTCTAAGACTAAGAGTATGAAGCAAGAGCTGAAGCCCCAGAGGTTACCTTTGTACAGCCATAAAAGGTGTTAACCTTTGATTTTTTTCAAAGAGAAATCGGCAACGTTATTTCATACATTTAAGATATGTTAGCTATGGGACTGAGAGCCGCGTTTGACTCGTTCTTGAAAATTAAATTCTGAAGTATTTAACTTTAAGGCAAAGATTTGCTTCACAAAATTTTTGAAAGGACTGAAAATGAAATACTAAATAAAGTGATGAAATTAAAATAGGAAACAAACTCGGATTGGAAGAAATTAAAAAAAAAATGGAGGATCGTGGTTAACAATTTAATCAGATTATGGATGGAGAGAGAGTGAGAGAGAGAGAGAGAGAGAGAGAGAGAGAGAGAGAGAGAGAAGAGGCAAAGAGAGAGAGTGAGAGAGAGAGAGAGGAAAGAGTGACAGTCAGAGAGGGGTGACGGGGAAAAAAAAAGGGGGGGGCGGTGAATGAACAATCAGAACGCTATGAATGAAGAAACTGGTGAACCACACAAAAATCAGAATTGATGCTTTTATATATTTTAGCTTATTCGCCTTGGTTCCAACGTACATGTCCTGAGAATGAGAAGTCAACCACGCCAGACATCTGTATTTTACAAAGTTCTCCTGTGACTTGTAAAAGTTTCATAACATTGAACGAAATTTGTATTGAGTCTCATATGATAGCCTTGATAAAATTTGTTCATAGAAAAAACGAATTTTTGTATAATCCAAACACGATTTTCATTCTCTGTATGTGAGTGTACCAGCTGTTCCACCCTTGACATTATATGAACATCGTAACCTTAATGCAGGTTGAAGGGTATGGATTCAAGGACAGTGAAATAAAATATAAAAAAAACTATTATATCGATATTGATTTGTTTGAACTTTAAATTTTGGTTGAAAAAATATTTAATTCAAAAGTGACTTTTATAGAAACAGTGACTTTTGTTAGTTACAAAAAGTTCAACTGAGCAAAAAGAAAAAAAACATTGACTATTTATTCTCTTTTCTCAATTAAGTTTAAACACGTCCAACAAATCATCAACACACCCACATAACTTTTTTTTCCTTTTGAAATTTAATTTATGCCACCGAAATCACTGTTGATAAAGCAAATCTTGTTTAACCTCGTTATGCTTCCACTCAGTCAGTCTCTCTTTTCTTTGCAAACCGGGCAGCGCTTGTTTTGATAGAGTAATCGAACCCTACGCGTTTTCTATTAGTTTGTTTTTTTTGGTTGGTGTTTATTTCTGTTCTAATTCTATTTTCCGTTAACCTGCTTGTTGACGCTTCTGTTTGATATCGATAGCATGAAAACAAAAACTACAGACAAACATGATGCCTGATGAACAACGCGACTTCAAACAGAGCAAAGAGCATCCATTACTCAGCCACCATAAGGCAAGGCACCCGCGACTGGGTTGCCAACGACCATCTAAAAGCCTCTGGACGCAACGCCTGCTGGATTAGAATCCCAATTTGCTGAAAACACACAATGAGCCCCATACTGACAAGCTTCCACCAGTCTGCACGCAAGCGAGTTTTATGGATGAATAAACGAATCGTTGTTTTTTGTTTCCATTTAGGGAAGAGAAAGACAGATAAGGAAGAAAGACAGACAGGCAAACACGATTCAGACAAAGACAAAACAAGAAAAAAGATGTTAAAGAGGGGAAAGGGGGGGGGGGGGGCAGAGGATTAAGAAAAATTAATGTTAAAGGGGTAACTAGTCAGTGGTGATAAAAAGGAAAAAAAAACGAAGGGAAAAAAAGATGAGACTGATTGAGATAGCAAGAGAAAGACAGAGAAATAAAGAGGTAAATATCGAGAACGACAAAAACAGAGAGATAAAGAAAGAGACAGGAACACAGACACGAGAATTCCCAGAGACATAAGCAGTCGTAGATATACACAGATAAATAGACACATACTAAAGACGAGTTTTTATCTCATGAATACTGCTTTAAAAGAATTATATCAAAATGCGCTTCTTAATTTTTTTTATTTACTCTTCAAAAGTATTAATTCCAACTATACACGTTGTTTTCTAAACACACATTTGTAAGAGACTGTATATGAGCGAACAGAATTTATACAAAATTAATTTATTATATAGACTACCTGTAAAGCAATAAATGATATTGCGAATATCAAATGAAGTATTGGTCATAATCATAAATTATTTTACAACTCACGCAATATTTGAACAAAAATTCATTGCCATAAGAGTTGGTTTGCTTGAAAAGGTTATTTATACTTCACAAATATGGGTCACGGGATAGAAAATAAATGGCATCTATTCTCCTCAGCCCCTTTTCTATTAAGGCTAAAGATAAATCGACGTGATACAGTCGGGACACGAAACTGGTAGAGATTAGGTACAGAAGATAAGCCTTCGGAAGCGTGAGAAAGAAAAAAAGCAAATGCATTTACTATAGGGGAAAACAAAAAAATATAATGGTTTGTTTGTAAAGTAAATTGGCTGTGTGCCTCTGAGCTGCCCTAACACCCTCCAAGTTTTCTTCCCTAATGTACGAGAGGGGAGTAAGAAAGAGAGAGAGAGATAGAGAGAGAGAGAGAGAGAGAGAGAGAGAGAGAGAGAGAGAGAAGGAATGATAGAGAGGATATGTTTAAAAACGGATTACATGTATATGAAAGTCATAGAAATCGGTGAGAGAGAGATATAGAGAGAGTGAGGAAGATAGATAAAGCGAGAGGGAGGGAGAGTGTGTGCAACAAAAAGACAGGCAGAGGGAGAGATGAGTGAAATCACAAAATTTATCGGTATAGCAGAACGGGTGGAATAAAAGGTAAGCATGTCGTCGATCACATTAGGTAATGGAATTTCCCTCAAGGTCTGTTTGACCAGCGCCAGCGGAGGCAAAGAAATGGAGCCTGACAAGTCCGCGTACATAGAAATTTATCGTGTTCTCACGAAGTCTATAATTCTCTATATCTCGACTGTCCCCTCAGGAGGATCAGATGTTCGATTGACAGGGATCCATTGCTTGGTTCAACAGCGGCTCTGCTAATCTCGGTGGAATTCTTCACACAGAGGAAAGGCCGTTGTTTATCGAGAGAACGGGGCGGTGCAATAAGGGTGTAGAGGATTAATGCAGTTTTAGTATTAGAGCGCAAAGGCGACCTTAGGCAAACCAGGACTTTGGAACTAATGATGTTTAAATAGTATTATATGGGGAGAGGTATAAAAAAAGGAGTGTGTGGGCATGAAGAGGCAAAGATGGGAAGCAGTGAAAAGAGAAGAGCGTGAGCTTTGGTTTGCAGAAAAGAAATGAATAGTGATGCCAACAGAAAAAGAGGGAACAGTAAACAAGTACAGTGTGTGTGTGTGTGAGAGAGAGAGAGAGAGAGAGGTTTGGGGGGAGGGGGGGGGGGGGTAACCACGAATAAAGCGGCAGTAGGGAAGGGTTGAGGACAATGACCCAGAGTCGTGTACGTGTCAGTAGGAGGGTATATATTTATTGATACAATTTTAGTAAATAAGGTAGAAAACAAAATGAAATAATAAGTATCATTCAATTTACTATCAGTCTCCTCACTGAAAATTTGGGTTAGGGAGGAAGGTGTGTATACAGTCATGTTTCCTTGAATTTCCAATAATCGTGAGATTCATTTAAAATCACACATCTTTAAACAGTTTTCTTATGTTAAAAAAGACGACTAGGATTAGGAGAGAAACAATTAGTAACTACCACATTCCAAAATTCTTTACTTCATAAGTGGGAAATAGCTCTGCAGATGGTATATCTCAAATACAGAGAGGACTTCGCCTTTTAGATAAATGATTAAAACTAATTTCTGCGCCTTTTTTGAAAAAACATTAAAATGCGTGAATTTGTACCAAAAGAATACTTCACCGCGTGCCTTCTTCTTTTGCCTCCTTCTTCTATCTGCTTTTGTTGTGCCTTTAAAGTTAATGTCAAGAGTCATCAAAACTAGTATTCCTGCTTTGTCCCATACAGACTTCAGAACAATTTGCCCCGTGTTTACTGTATGAATTTTTTTTAATTACAAAAATATGTTCTTTGGCTATATTTTATATTTTCTGACTTGCTTCAATATGTGCTTTAACTGTGGCTTTATTTTCTGTTTTCCTCCTGGTTTAATAAATGCCTTAGTTGTGACTCTCTATTTTCTGAATGGTTTCACTCTGTGCATCGGCCAGGATCTAGCGAGATGGGCAAGTCCATGCGCAGGCACCCCATGTTTCTGGACACACCCAGGCTCATCACCCACGAGGAGGGCGACACCGCTGTACTCTTCTGCTCAGTGTCTAACCTGGGAGATCACACAGTAAGTCACTGCAGGTTAATTGATTATGATGTCATTGAAAATACCACTTGCCCAGATATTTAAATTACAAAAAAAATACAATTTATTAACTTAAATGGTCAACAATCGCAAAAGTACATTGCCCAAACTCTTTTCACCGAAAAAAACAACAACAACAACAAAAAAAAAACACCACCAAACGAAACAACTAAAAAATAACAATAACAACAACAAACAAAACTAAAAACAATCAAAAGCACACTAAAGATAGCAGGTTTTATGACAAAATACCAGGCTATTGCGATCCCGGAGATTGTACATTACGGTGAATCTGATACAAAACAAATGCATCTAAAACTGACCAAGCAACTTGGCTATTCTCGCTTTTTGATTTGTTAATTCGTTTTGTTGACATGCTTTGATACCGGCACAAAACTTCAGCTGTTTCTCAGAGCATAATATTATTACTGCTTTCTTCCATCCGATAACTATGCAGTTGTCTCAAAGCTTTGCACCTTTGGCAGACAGGGCAAAGATCGGCCCATTGTGTGCCACCAAATTTATGTTTGATAAAGTGGCTCAATTATACAGCATTTATCTCAATTCATATCACATAGTCACAGCTAATTACTTATATGATGAAAAAAAACAACAGATGTTTTAAAGGCGATGTCTTGATATTACTAGTCAGTTATGATAACAGTTCCTTATTTTCCCTTAATAATAAATATGTCTCTTTTCCGTATATCATCCTCTCCCCTAGGGAATTTTCCGATCTGCCCAGGCGACACAATGACAATGGAAAGTATTCTAACAATGCCTAATGGATCAACAATAAAGCTTATTTTGACTATTAACTGAATATCTTTTGTTTTGTTCGTTGACTCTGCATACTGTTTGTTCATTTCAAAAAAAAATTCAAAACAAAACATAAAAAACAGTATTAAAAATACAGATAATTGGATATTTTTTTTTTTTTTTTTACAAATTTGGCGCGAATTTTTATATTTCTTGTGCATGAGCTAAGTTGATACCATGCGTGTGTGTAGGTGTATGTGTTTCAAAGGAGGAGGTAAAAATGAAATCTTGTAAAACTCGCATACAACTTAGAGAGAGAGAGAGAGAGAGAGAGAGAGAGAGAGAGAGAGAGAGAGAGAGAGAGAGTACATAAAAACGACGATTTCAAAATGTTTAGAAAAAGCGGTGTACTTAGTAGGTTTCGGAGACCTAGAATATTTAATTACTATAATCGTGTTTATGTATGGTCATTACTTCTTTTTATCCCAGTTTATTACAATCCCAAATATTTCTTGTCCTCTACAAAGTCAACTTTGCTCGGCTTCGATTTGATGTGATATATGTGATATTAATACTGAAGTAGAGAAAAGGACCTCAGTGAAAGAAGGCAATAAAGGATAAGTAAAATTGGAATTATAACTTAACACTGCAGATTAATTTGTTTATTTGTTTGATAACATTCTTGACTTAAGCACAAGAACCTTCCTCATGAAGTTCACCCTCAACAAGAAAGACAACGTTGTGTAAATTAAAGGGCGATTTGCCAAAGTAGAGCACGTGCAAAAAATAAAATACGACATGGCTGTGAAGAAAGTTCAATGAAAACGTCAATAAAAACATGAAAAGAAAGATATAATTATATTTACCATCACAATATTTTTTCAATATTTCTTATACCCTATACGCCCAATGCTTCAGTGTGGAATAGATTTGTTTTCAAATTTTGACATTTTTTAAACTTCGAAAAACAATCGGCTACGTTTAAAAATCAATATGCATACGATTAAAAAGGTAAAACGATTTTTACTTTTAGATAATGAAAAAAAACAACAACCTGGAAAACCCTAATCTATGTTTTATAAGTCACGACTATAAGAAAATCTAAGAGCTCCGTTAATTCCTAGAAAATGATTAGTCAAGAGAATATATTAGATAGTAGATCAAATTTAACATTATTTTTTTATAATTATATATTAGTCTTTTATTTGGTTTTCCCCCAAAATGTATCGAGAAAATTTTAACTTACCAAGTTTTAGATACATGTAGCCTCAAAGTTGAGATTACTTTGATTTGGCTTTAGTGTGAAACAAGTCACAATCGTATCTAGTACTATTGACATTGTAAACACGGGCCCGAAGCAAAATTAATGTATCGACATTGAACGACGAGCCCTGTTTGGGGGGAAACAGAGGGTGAGGATGGGGGTATACTCGAAGGCTTCCACCCCATACCCTTCTTCGGCTTCGTTAAGATCTAAGAAATGACCCTTTACTGTCTGCCTGTTGGTCTAGATGGCTGTTTGTGTGAATCCGCCATAAATCTTTGAGCCTTTTTCTTTTCGCTGGTGTACCAGAATTAACGATAAAATAATAGTGGTTGGCAAAAAAAAAGCGATAGATCAGGGATTCTTGATAGCTTACTAGGGTAGCTTTTTCCCCGTTTTCCTCTCATGAAGACCCATGAACGAACTTTATGGAACGTCTATGGTCAGTGCAAAATGGCAACCGGTTTTCCCCCACAATCATAATCCAATTTTGCTTTTTAGTTAAGCCCAGTCTCCCATTTGTGCGTTTCTAATCTGGTGTGTTATTTCAATATACGGCCCGAGAAAGTTTGAAATTAATATTCAATCCCAAATTAAATCTTGAAGTCTTAGAGGGTGTCGTAAAAAACACGTTTTAAGAAAGTGCCGTGAAGTCACAAAGTTTTACAAGTGGCGTCGTGTTGTAGAATTTTACTCAGGGTGATTGTGTTACAAAGTTTTAGAGATGTTGTCATCGTATCAAAATTAAGGACTATGGTAAAACTTACAAAAATGTCAAAGGATGACCATCAAATATTTCCTGTGTAGCCTGAAAATTTCAAAGGGGGACTCTTTAGTGTCGTGATTTATAAAATTCAGGTGAAGAAAAATGATGACAACCAATGGCCAACCAGCTGGCAGACATTGCATGAAAAGAGAAACGGTTTCCTGTGAATTCATACATGCCACATTTTTATAATTATCTTATGAACCTTTGTTGCACCGAAGTCACATTTTGTATAGTTGTTATATACGATAAGAGTAATTTGAGGCTTCTGACTTTTTATTTTCAACACTGAGCAAAAATCTGTAAAAGTTCAAATGTTTAGTGCAAATAATCTTAAATGCTTTTTAAAATTACCTCTTGTTTTCATAACGATTAAATGAATGAACTTTCTGCTAGTACTTTATAGTGTATATTTTTCTCTTCGAAAGGAATAGTGTTGGTTCTTTTTCATTTAGCATGAACGTCATATAAAATTTGAAAAATAAGTTTTTGGAAACAACAAAGCTGGTTTAACAAACTACAATAAAACAAGAATCCGCACAAGGGGGCTTGTTACAATCATCTCTTAAAAATTTAGTTCAACAGTTTGTAAGATTAAATGCAAGAGTTGATTGAAGGTAAAAAAAAAAAAAAAACCACACACACATTATTTTGGATTGCGCTTATTTATTGCTGCTTTACATTATTTTTCTTATTTATTCTGTTATTCTATAAAACTGAAATAGGAGTAGCAAAATAATGTCATGAAAAGTTGAAGGGAATGAGCCTTGTCACCAATAATTGGACCACTACGTCTTGAATCGAGAAGAAGTGAATCCCACAATAAAGAGTAGCCTACTTTTATAGGCTACCGCCACTTATCAATAACGCGTTAAAAGGCTAGATTTACTCATTCCTAAAGTAGGCTCGGTTAAAATGGTCCTCGTATTTTGGGCATTTGCGTAACAATCATGATATCTACAACTAGTCTGAAACCCTTCGAAAATCTAACGCACAATATAAAATGTTGATAAATCTATTCCTAGCACCATTTTTAGTCTTACGCAACACCACAAAAGACAATTAACGAAGTCTATAAGTGTAATAGAGAAAGGAGAGAAATATGGACAAATCTTGCAGAATAGAAAAAAAACCCATGGTAAAACTTATTTTTTAAGGTAATAATATTCAAGTGAGAAACGTTCAAGTGACCAAAGCTGTCTAAAAGTATAGGTATACATAATTAACTCAATGGAAAAAAAAACACTTTTCGGATCGCGCTCAGCGTGCAAGTCTAGCAATGGTTCGGTGACATCAGAGAGGGTGGAAAAGTAAAAGCTTTCATGGGGAGAATATCGCGTATATGGATTAGGATAAATAAGGTGGTTACTTCCTTCCTTCCTTCCTCAAAAACTCAGTCTGAACATCACTCAAGCGCCTTAATTTTGAGAAAAAGAATAGAGCGCACGCCTCACGCTAGCTCCCCCGTATCAATAACACTGTGAGCTCTTTTCGTGAGGCGTCTCGCTAAAATCTATTGTGTCTGATGACACTCTTGTAAAGAACGCCCTGAGCAGAAATGACTCACATTGTTGAACTCAGGCCGATAAAACGATCCGAGCCGAGACGCTTTTTTTATGTGGCCAGAGGCCTGCAGCTCTGGTGAATCGCCACGAGCCGTAAACCCCAGCTGTAATCACATAGAACCTTTATTCCTCTGTTTTATGTCTTTATTTCAATACCGAGAAAATAAAAGCAATCATGTTCCACCCTCAACGTCTTAGAAAGGGTAAGATGCTCATCTCGAACTTGGTACTTTCCCCCGCGTCTGAAAGTTCGGGCTCCAGGAATAGGAGCAGGCTGTTAAGACTTAGTGCTTTCCCAAGCTAAAACGAAATCCGTCTGTCTGTATATTGTCAAGACCTGAAATTCCAAGGGCATGGCACGGTGAAGGGCTGACTGAAAGAACAAGAAACGTTTCTTAGATCTAGAATCGAGAATGTAGATATCGATTAAGGTTCGTCCTGGGTGAGTTCGCTCACTAATCCTTTGAGTTAAATAGATCATTCTATGCTCTCTTGTAAACAGATCGTTATCCGATAAACCTGAAATAATGGGACATTTTCTTTTTGTCGTGGACTGTCTTTATATCGGAGATCTGATCCACCTGTCTGTGTCTCTCTGTATGTGTATATGTCTCTCTGTCTGTCTGTCTGTCTGTCTCTCTCTCTCTCTCTCTCTCTCTCTCTCTCTCTCTCTCTCTCTCTCTCTCTCTCTCTCTCTCTCTCTCTCTCTCTCTCTCTCTCTCTCTCTCTCTCTCTCTCTCTCCCCCTCTTCTGATTCCCGGAGTCTTTAAACCCCACATATTAATGCAAGCTCAACTCAAGTCATTAACATGATTCTGCAACCAGGTGTATGTGTGTGTCAGTGTCAGATTGATGCGACGCCCAGTTCTGACAGGACCTGACAAATACCTTAGTGTACGCACTGACTCACGTAATGACAAATGAAGAGCCCACCCGACTCATCACAACAGTGCTAATCCCACGAGTAAACTGGTTTAACCAACTTTTAATCCAGTCCCCAGTTTTCATTTAGCGTCTGAGTTTACCTGTAGTTTTTGCTCAACCGATTTGTCTTTTTAATTTCTGGACTGTAGTATTATGTTCAGCTGTTTGGCGTATAGGTAATTACAATATTATATGATTATTTGTGCTGACGTTTATTAAAGTAATTGCAACAATGCAAGCAGCAGCCAAAACTCAAACATAAATTAATGGTTTAGACAAAAGCATAGTGTATGACACTCATCACACACAGAGTGTTCTCCGCCAGTTTAGATTTTAGATTTAACTGTTATAATACATGTGTACTAAAATGTTAGTTTTATAAAAGGAAAGTTATTTATCTAGTACAGTACGTGAGGTGAAATTAAAAAGACTTTTTATGGTTAACGCAATCAACAGTTTGGACTGTAACAGTTGTATAACTAGATCATTACTCACAATGTTCCTTTTACTATAACCAGACTGCCCATCTCTACAGTTATCAATTTGATGAATCTTCTTTTAAGATAGAACATTTTCATGCTGTAAACTTCAATTTTGCAAATCATTCATATAAATTCTTGTTTCTATTTCCCGAGAGGGGATTATTAAAATTGATTTACATTATCTTATCTAAATGTTACCTCGCGTTTTAATTATCGTCAAATCCAAAATGAATTGTATCCTTCAAACGCGTTAGATTTGACTTTTAGTTATAACAATGTTGTTGTTTTTACTCACTATTCTATTTCGGTAAGCCTTACATTGATGATAAAAAAAACCCAACCTAAACAGAAATAATGTCCAGTAGAGGAATTATATACTAGTGCTTTATCAAATTAGTACTATTAATTTAATTAAGTTAAGAGAGATACATACTTGATAAAACCATTTTGAGCATATAAAAACCAATATCGGCAAAATTGTTCAACAAATTAATTTGAAATCGTATCAAGGTCAGAAATAACATACATTATAAAGCTGACAAACGACGCGTTCTAAATCGACGATTAAAAATTAATGATATTCCGTAACCAAAACTTGGGGTGAATCACAAAAAATTCATTTGAGTGGGAGAGTAGGGGGGACTCCCTGAGATCGATCTATTCCTCCTCCATTTGATATCCCTCTTTACTGATCCCTCCTGACTACAACGCCCTCACATTAAAAATGTAGCAAATCCTCTATGTACGTAATGGTGCGTGCAACACACAAGTCGAGCGAAACCCATGAAAACAGAATTTCTCAAAGTTTGATGCTAAAATAGCTGAAGGCGCGCGTGATCAAATCCATAAAGAATCCCCTAGACTCCAGGCTTGCAACTGAGCAGAATGATAAACCTCGTTGCATGGTTACCAGTACAAAATGCTTAGAATCGGCGTAAGTAGTCTGGTTTACAGAACTTTACGATTCCGCGCCTTGATCGTAGAACTATAAAAGCAAATTCAGCGGAAAGTATTCATCACGATGTTTTGTAGCACAAGCACGATGTAGTCTAACGCACAGGAAGTGGCATTCGCTTTTCTTTCCATGGTTGTCTTGATAATCTTATAACAGAGTTTCCTTTCATCATTTTATTGCGTAATTCACTATCTTACAAATATTTAAGTAGACAATCGTGATGACCGCTGCCAAGTTATCCTTGCTAAGACCATCGCTATAGTTGACATACAATATTATTAAGGGCTTTGTTGTAAATGAATACACCTTTTTACAAGTTCCCATTTCAGTACAGATAGTTAAACCAAAGACTGGATATTTTTCATATGTCATCATCTTTATCAAGTACATGGCACGCTCACTTCGAGCGTTATTTTTTTTCTTTTTCATAATAAGAAAATGATAAAATAATGTTCCTTATCAACCACAGATCATATATACGTGTTAAGATGTGAAACTGAGCATTTTCGGTGCACAATTATCGCAGCGTCACCAATCGGGGAGCGGGTACATAGCAAACAAAACGGGACTCGTAAACTGCTATTAATGTTGTTGTAGGGAACACTGACATTAAACATGTATACTTTACATATTTTCATTATTCATATTGGTAAAACGAATTCCTAAAATCCTATTACGTCAATTTCTTTTTGACTTTATGTGTAGTAAGGCTCAATATACAACAAGAAAATTCATCACCAAAGTAGACAAAGAGTTACGTGAGTTGTATCATTGAACAATAAATTTTGCATTCTGCAATGCCCTGTCCAATTTTTATTTCGAATCAATTGATATCAAATAGTTGGTCTTATGAATTTTCAAAAGCAGTAAAAAAAAAGTAGGATAGATGATGGAATAGATGTAGACCATGATGTGTAAAAGTTAGGCAGTTTGAACAGTTTACGATTTTGAAAAAACTACTCTCTACATAACCATCCTGTTCTAACAATTCTAAACATTGAAAAAGAAACAAACCTGTTACCTTATTTTTGAAAGTGTAGGCGGTAGTAGTAACATTTAGTAGCATTGTCCTGCGTGGTTGGAATTTATTCTTCAAAGCTAGAGTTAGTTTATCTTATCATAAATAACAACTCACTCATGAACGCGATTAAAATTTTATTTGTCCAATATTTTCCCACGGCTGGTTGGGTCCGTTTCTATATAGCCTAATGTGACAAGAGTCATGGTATTCTCCTAGACTGTCTCTGTACGCTAGCACGCAAAATGTCAAATTGTCTTGGGAACCGTCAACAATATTGTCTATAAAGAGCTGAAGTCGGACGCTAAATAACACACTCATACTCAAACACTTATTCTGCTCTACAGGGTGTGATCGCATGAATGCCTTTCTGTCATTAGCCTTCCCTTAATCTGAAACAGAATTCCGGTGTTGTGGCTTACTTGAAAATTGTATTTTTATTTCTAGTCTAAAAATACAGCGACCTGACTTCTGACGGCCAGAGACGAACCCAAATTATGAACGGTACAATCGTTTCCCTTCCACTGTATGATCCCTTACACTTTTCTCTCTCTGATCATCATTTATTCACCATCTATCGATCTCTTTTCTTGATCTGACGATCTTTCTACCTGTCTATTCATTTTATGTTTGAATCAATAAATGCATCCACCTTCCTATATTTTTCACTTTATAATAGTACAACTGAGCTATGTAATAATTAGTTTCGGCAAACATGCATATAGTTGAAGAAAATAGTAAAAAGGGAGTAGATTCAAATCTAGCGTTATTGTATTATCTGATTATCAGTACATGCCTACATACATGTATTTACCTTTCAAAATCGACATCTAAGCTTTTAGATATAATCTTGCCTTTTTGCTGTTTTCCTCATCTTTTTGCTACCTTCATAAGCCCCCTGATGTGATATACTCACTGTCACTTCCCCCTAAAGAAAAAACAAAGCCCGAGGGCTAATTTCTTATGCCTTTAACGTGATTTATGAGCAAAAGTAGCACTAATGCATCCGCATGATGGCTCCACATCGGTAATTCCCGCACCGTGGTCGGTGTCTCGGACACCCGGGTTAGACCAGGACCGGGATAAGCCACTCAGGAAGTTTTAATCTGTCTTGTCCGTGCGTCATCAATAATCGGAGTCCGGCGCCAGCCCTCGACCTCGGCTGATTGCCCAGAGAAGGGAAGCCGGAGGAGGGGGAGAAAGAGGGAGAGAGAGAGAGAGAGAGAGAGAGAGAGAGAGAGAGAGAGAGAGAGATGACTACGGGAGAATATAGAGACTAAGAATTCAAAGGAAGATTGAAATAAAAACTTACAAAAATAAAGAAAAGGATACAGATTAAGAGAAAGGAGGGAAGAAGATGGAGACTGATACAATGATAGTGAGAAGGAAACATTGACTGATAGAAAGGAGAAAGAAGATAGAAACTAAGAGAAAGAAGGAAGGAAATGGACTAAGAGAAAGGAAGAAAGAAATAGAGACTGAGGGAAAATAAGATGTTTATAGACAGATAAACAGCCATAAAGTCAAACGGAAGATACGATAAAATAAGATGAAGTTTAGAAAAGCCTTTATTATCACATAGGATAAAATGCCTTGGTCGTACTTGTACACTTGATTCACTTTAACAACATCAATGCATAACGCTAACAATTTAAACGTGTAACATAGTTTGTGGACTGTAAAATATTACACATTGTAAAAAGGAAAACATATCTCTATACACATCTAAATATATACGCACACACGGGGCACACACGTCCGCTAAGTATGGTAATTTTGTGTTTATCTGATGTATGCTGGTAGAATAAGTTTTTGTATCTATATGTTGTGGCCCCTTTTAATATTAATCCGTTGCTCCTTTGTGATGTTTTATATTATTTTACCATGAATGTTGATTTCTGTCTGTTGTTATAGATCTTGTTTTGTTTCATTACTTGTAAAACATACACACTCACATACATGACATAGAGATTGTGTAGGCTTGGGGAAAGTCAAGAGCGTTGCAGGGTAGAGGGTCGTAAAAAATATGAAACGCAAGCTAAATGCATTAAGTTGCATTATTGATTTCCTAATTATAGCCATTAAATAGAGTGTGGGAAACATCGACCATTAAAACCATAAAACTTATTCCATACAATTCTTGACTCTGTTAACTACCTACATTGTACGATGCTTTTTATGTATATTACAGGCCATAAGGGTTAGAATATTTAGAGACGAATATTGCTGACAAAAATTATTTCTAAAAATTATTGAAGTAAATTGAAATGTGTTGATAAACAAAACACTGGTGAAAAGTCTTGTATAATTTATGATGAGTTTCCCAGTAGCTATCAACTTCTGCAATTCAGGCTATCTGAACGAAACTACCCTGATATCTTCAATGACTTTGCGATGATTAATGATACATAATAACATCCAGGAAAAACATCTGAGCATCAACATATTCTTATGTTTTCCATCTGAAAGTAGCTGCGATGGAGATTATTTTTCTTTGTCAACGTAACAGTAACACAGAGAAGTGCAGGAAGACGTCCTAAACGCCTAGAATGCAGTAAAAAAACAACCTAATACTTGAATTATTTTGTTGGTATAAATGCTGCTGGAGATTCTACTTGCTGATTATAAGCAGTTTTCGCTGTTTGTTTGTTTTTTAAATTATTTTTATTTAATGGACAATGTTAAGATGTAAAATAAGGTTTCGTTGATAATGTCCTCAACTCTTACATGCCAAAAGTAAAGTAATCTTTGGTGAGTTTTTCATAATCTGGATCTGAAGTACTCGTTACGGAGACGGGGGCAACAGCTAAAATTTGAATCGTGCACCTCCCACACTTGGTCAAGTACAAGAAGCGATTGAGCTTCTAGTGTTCTCAGGGGCGAACTGCGCAAGTGCTAGAGCGTTGGTCTCCAAATCAAGAGGTCCCTTGTTCGAAACCCACGACCAGTCGAAATTGTATTTTCCTTATTTCTTCCTCTACGATTTGGGCGGTGCCAGAATAGATTAGACCGACTAAGACAAGAGCAATGCGTTTCCCGGTGTGGCAGAACGTAAAATTGTTAGATATTAGTCTTGAGATCCGTTCAAAATATAGCCTAGATAGTGTTGACAAGGACGCTAAGCAGCAAACAAACAAATAAACCAAGGCTTCTTTCCAACGAACCAACACAGATAAGGCCTTGAAGTACCAGCTGTACGACGCAACCTAAGTAGATCTACTAAAATACGGTTTACCTCGAGCTCAGCTCTCTTCTATCGAGGAAAAAACCCGGACCCTATAATCAGTATTCATGTGGCGTAATAAGATAGATAGCTCTCAGCTTGACTTATAAAATTACGCGTTTTTTTAGCACGGTCGGGGTAGCAAGATGAGTGGCCAGAAAATAAAATCTCGGATCGATAGGTTGAGGGGTTAACGATTGTAGCGCTCGGCTTTTTCCCCTCCTGTCTGGGAAAGCTAGTTTCCGGCATGCCGGTGATCGCTGTAGCGTTCAGTCTGTGAAATATACAATAACTTTCTTTCCTATGCCAGAAAACAATATTTATGAATATTGTTATTCCTGGGATGTCAAGTGTAAGTCTTTTATAGTTTCTTCTAATCTAGACAGCCAATTATGTGATGCCTTCTTGTCATTTTCTCTCTTTAAAAAAATCTCGAGTGTTCTTAAATTGGTTTCGGCTTCCAACATGAAACTTTAAAAGAATTTGCTTAGGAGAAAATGTTGATAGAAATGATAGAAACTGTCCAAAGAGCTAGGATCAATTCATTTCAAACTTTTTTTCAAATCGGTGGATAAAAGGAAAAATACTTTTAAAGCGTATGGCAAATCCAAATGACTTGGAAGCTCGTGTGATTTGATTGCGAACAGTGGTAGTTTACCCACCACATCATTCAAATATAAGAGAGCTTTTTATATAATACTCGCCGTGTTTTCTACAAATACAACGTCGAATTCAATGTTTTTGTTGTGCTTTAATCATCAAAATTCGTTCCACAGTCATTCTAAGAGCTCGATTTTCCTGACCAATCTCAACATTAGAAATTGCACAATATGTAACATAGAAATACATTTTGCCTGCAAAACCGCATATGTTTTGCTTCAACCCCCGTCAATCATAATGACAAAAACGGAATAATTATCATGTCCCAAGCAGGCACATCGAGATATATACGTTTTTTTATAACCAGCCACAAGGGGATGACACTCTAGATGTCCAGTCGTTGCCCAAACTTAATTGGGAGCAAAAACCAACGAGCTCTGCGAAGGCGTAGCCTTACAATCTTCTTCTCCATCAGATAGCTATTATAGTAAAAATGTAAAAAAAAAATATTTGGCTTTCGTTTTCTGTATCAAACATTCCTCAAAAGGGGGGGGGGGGCAGTCTCATTTTCTCAGCACGGTTTAGACCTATAATTTTCATTTCCATTATTTCAAATTGGCATGGTCTTTATACCAGAAATTTTTAAACGGACTCCGAGAAGGGCAAATCCTGCTTGCCACTTTGCCAGATAAAACAGACCAAGATACTCGCACCAAACTCTTTCACTGATGGACAGAACTGTAAGAATTTTGTAGTGAATGTTTTGAAGAATATTGAAGAGTGAGATGATTGTTAAGCCGAAATAAACTATCATTTTAGCACACTACTGGGCAGAATAATACGCGCAACTATTCCTAGAATTAATGAGTTTGCTTTGGTTTAGAAACAGAGAGAGGATGAGAGACATGATGGTTCACGAAGGCGAAAGAGATATATCCTACACAAAACTACAACAGCAGCAACCACAACAGCATGACGAAAAAAAAGAGACAGGCTTCCGTATTGAAGGATATGTTTTAAAAGACTTAGGTAGAGACATTTAGACTGAGACAGTGTACTGTTGAAATTAGTGTAATAAGTATGTTAAGTTGTAATTGTAAGTTGTAATTTGTATATTAATAGGATCAACTAATTCGCCACTTGTATTATTTTATTATCGAAACAAACGGCCAAGGGTTTCAAAATGAGATCAATGAAACGAAAGTAAAAACTGTACGACAATTTTTTTAAATAAAGCCTGAAGAAAAAAAAAAGACACACGAAAGTGGTAGCAGTGCTAAATCTGGCGGGAAAGATAAACTCTCTGGCACAGAGTTACAATGGACATGTAGTTTGTCGATGAAAAATCAAATCTGAAAAGATAATCGGGTAATGAGACAGATAGATAGATAGATAGATAGATAGATAGATAGATAGATAGATAGATAGAGAGATAGATAGATAGATAGATAGATAGATAGATAGATAGATAGAGAGATAGATAGATAGATAGATAGATAGATAGATAGAAGTTGCAAAGAGAGCAAGAAATAGAGATAGGCAGAGACAAAGATAGAGACAGGGACAAACACAGAGACAGCGGCAGAGAGCAGAATAAGAGTGAAAGAAAGAGGAAGATAGACAGTGAATGAGATAGATAGATACAGAAGACCGAGAAAGAGGGGCGAAGAAAACAATGAACTAACCAGGCAGGACCGCGATAGTAATGAGTCACGTCACAAGAGCCCGTAGCGACGTAGTGTTCTTAGGGGCCTACTCGCTCAGAACGCAAGAACGTTCCAGGGTTCAGCACTGGCTACTCCCCAAGCCAACCACGTTTTTTCCTTCCATTACTACTCTAACACACTGGAAGGGACGGCTGGGATAAAAGTATCGAACTTCGGCTGACGGGGGTTTTCCCTTCGTGTTTTACCAGGTACTTTGAAATGATCATGACTCCCGAGAGAAATGAAGTAATGTGAACTTCAAAAGATACAACACATACCATGTGGCAACAAGGTTAATTATTTTGCTCTGTATGTAAACAGGAAAATGTCATCAATAATTATACTGAAGGAAGTTCAGTTATTCATATCTACTTGTAATTGTTATCTTGCTATTAAAAACAAAATAGATAAGTGTCAGCCCTGTATTATTTTGAGTCAAGGTAGATAATATGAGAAACTGGTTATGATGGCGCAACATTTTACATTGCAATTTTTGTGTCACTCTTCAAATAGGTAGTTTAAAGTCTAGCGATACGGAAAAAACTGTAAGAATAATGCATACAAAACATAATTAAAATGTACGAACTTTAGGATCAAGTTAATCAAGCAAGAGTACCAAGTAAAACTACTGGGTGCGCCTTGTTGTAGATTACAAAACAGAACACACAGTGCACAAACGGGGAAAAAATGTTTGCTTGGTGGCATCTGTAATGTCTTCCCAAAAGGTGGAATAGAACTTCATCTTTTTTTTTTTTAAGCTCATTACCAATACTTGATTAAAGTGTGCTTGCACCTTCTGAACGATCGCTTGCATTGATTTTGAACAATGATGAACCAATGTATAATTGTGTAGGTCACGAAACTATTTTTCTCGTATATATGTAATACTTCAAAATCACTAAACTAGCTCATTTAAGTAAAATCTCAGGGTTTCCACATAATTATGATTTTTCGGAAGCGCTAGATTGCAGGCCAAAATTCACTAGTTTGCCTCGAAATCACTAGAGCCCTAGGAAAACTCGTCAGTTTTGTTTTAAAAAATCTGGAGGCCAAGGTCTTGAATAAACAAACTATGGACGCCGCACCTGTGACCTATGCACCTTTTGTAGTGTCAATCTGTCAACTCGTTCTGTCTTCTCCTTTCCGGCTTTCTGAGCCTTTCTCTTTTTGTTATCACACGCTTGACAATGTGTTGTTGCAATGCAGTATCTCTATCTACCGACTTTTCAGTTTCGTTAATAGCTATATGCGCAGCGTTTTGAATTATTCAACAGATATTGAGGGGGTACATATTGAGAACGATGTTGAAAAAAATAATTTAAAAATCTATTTTGAAAATGTTCTAGGTTTAGGCTTTTCCCCCCAAACACAATTACTAAATCACTAGAAATGTTTCAAAAATCACTAGACCTAGTGAAAAATCGTTAGCGCTGGCAACTTGTGACCTCTGCGCATAGAATATTCCAAAGTCCGCCATTGTTACCATAAATAGATTTTGTCACTGGCTCTTTAGAAACGCTCGTTATACTTTACCAGGTTCCGCAAAACAAAAATATTGGTGTCGCGCGTCAGAATTATAGGGAAGTATTCATTTGCTCTAGTTTGTAACAAGATACTTTTTCAAAGACGTTTTTTTTTGTTTATTTGTTTTGGTTCGTTTTGTTTTTTACACTTAGAAACAGAAGAAATCTATCCGTTTGCAATCTTTTAAAAGTAGAGTTAAAACTTTCTTTTTTACATCTTTCAGTGACTACTTGTAGTTAATATGATTATGGTATATTCTGTGCAACATTTTTACTCCACCATTTATTTACAAGTCCTTTGTCTTTTTAATCTGAGTATTTACACATGCTACCTCCTTTATTTTACAAATTATTTAATCATAAATTTATTTTAACCTAAAACTGATAAATGTATGCTGTGTCATCTACTTTCTCCATGATCATTTATTTGATTGTAGTACCTTTATAATTCGACTTAATGTTTTTGTATTATACCGCTTTTATTATATGAGAAATGTATTACGATTCTGTGTATCCTGTAAATTACACCATAGTTTTAGCAATATGTATTTTATTGATTGCTTGATTTAAATGTAAAGCGCTTTGAGCAACAATATGGGAAAGCTGCTATATAAATGCACTTTATTATTATTATTATTATTATTATTATTATTATTATTATTATTATTATTATTATTATTATTATTATTATTTTTTATTTTTTTGTTTTTGTTTTTTTTTAACATTAAAAACGGAAAAAATCAATCTATAAAATATTATTGTTCTTCTAAAGAACAACACCAGCGTATCGTGTTGCTACTTTATCGTTTAATCATACGTTTTAAAATTTCTTTAGGAATTAAAAACATTGTTCATAAAAATTTGCCGTCGCAAGTACACTATGAGTCACTGTCACTTTTTATGCTTTAATAATGAACTCAATCAAAAATTTAATGAAACCTCTAAGTGAAAGAGAGCCTTTGTTTGCATCCTGGCAGGATGTTAAACAACAGCGTTAATGTCACAGGAGACCAGTCTAACGAGGTTATTATTTCTATTGCATTAGTCACTTTGAGTGCAACCCGAGTTGGCCAGAGTAACGGGGTGTGTGCCCGGTCTTGGAAAAAACATCAGCATCAAGGAAACTAACGGGCTGCGGAGAGATGGGCGAATGACGAGACACGCTAGGCCTACCGTTACTGCAGGCCTTTGTAATGGCCGAGTGCGTTCAATGTCGCTCTATGTATCGTACATTAGGCTGCAATTATTTATATTTCGAGTTGTTTTGATGTTTAATACTAAGGAATCTTGTAGTGCGAACCATCAGTATTCGTTTTTTTAAACCATAGATCCTTCTTTCGGTCAACACTCCTATATACAAATTGCCCCCCTACCCGCCAAAACCATAAAAAAAAAAAAAAAAAAAACATAGAAAGGAAGGGAAAATTCAATCCTATGAACCCGGTTGATCAGGTTTGTTATCTGTAATTATTGTGAGTCCAGGGGGGAACTTTCGCGCGCCAACTGAGCTTGGTTTGGTTTGTTGGATTCTTAACACCCATTGTCAGACAAGAGACTATATCGCTCCCAGAGCAAAGTTCTGCTTTCAAAAGACAGATACCAGTTATTCGGTTTATTCCGTTTCCACCAGTTACTTCAATATACTTACGCCGACCCAACCATTAACGAAAGAGGGGCATAATCGAGATTTTCTTTAGCTGTATTTATCTATCTATCTACCTATCTATCGACCTATGTACCTATCTATATCTATCTCTTTCTTACTCTCTCGCCATCTCTCTCTCTCTCTCTCTCTCTCTCTCTCTCTCTCTCTCTCTCTTCTTTTTTGCTGTCTTTATCTGTGTGTGTATATGTGTGTGTGGTTGTGTGTTAAACGTCGTTTTGAAACAGTTATTAAACAGTAATTGACTAGACTTTTTTGTGTCAAAAAATAAGAGATTTAACACAATGAAGTTTGAAACATATAGAGGTGTTTATACTTTTGATAGATGACTAGTGTGTGGTAGCACATAAGATGACGGTGGAAGGTGGAGTGTGGACATTAAAAAGAGATAAATAAGAATTATTGTTCTCAGTTTTTACTTTATGTGATTATTTGTTAACTTTATTAAAGCTGAATGATTCGCAAGGTAATGCATGGCCAACCCTTCTTGGGTCTCTGAGCTATGTCAGCTATTTAAAAAAAAAAGCCGTAGAAAAAAAAGGAATAGGCCTTGTCATGGTAATGGATCCAGGGGGTTGAAGGTTCCCAGAACATACACGCGCTAATGACAGATACAATAATGAAAATACTACGTGTCTCGTAGCTGAAACCATAGTGAGCACTGCATTGTGTAGAGAAACTCACCTTACCGTGAAAAAATCGAATTTATAAGCGTTTTCTTACATTTTTCACCTACACTTGTCTACATTGATCGTAGGATGGGTTGGCAGGTCCCCATTGTGGCGAGTGTAGACCGTAACGCCAAGTGCATCCCCACACCCAGTAATTACCGGGCAAGCTTATAAAGGCCTGCGGCTCAATGCCAATTGCACGTGCAAAATTGATGAAGTCTGTCAGGTCCAGACCGCTGGGACTCCTGTCTTTTCACGTCAAAGGATGGACATGCGCAACAATAGGAAGGATAGTTTTACTACGCGCAGCACTGCTGGCATTACTACTATCACTATTGACCCTACAATTGTACGGCACCACACTATGGCATCTTGTTATTACACCCGTATAACCATTTGGGCTTGAACAATAAGAATATCATATGTGCCTTTTGAAAAGCAATATGTACCTAAATCAATAGAGCATTTTAGTATTTAATAAACCATTAACCGAGACAAAGCCAATTGTGGGATATATAAAACATTGTTAATGATCAATGATATGATAGTAGTGAGGAGCAAAAACATGCTAATGCGTGGTTTACTCCATTCACACAAATTTTGCTATCTGAAACCTTTCAGGGTGGAGATATTGAGGACAAAAGACTATTACAGCCACAAAAATATTAGTTTTAACTTATTGTTTATTTCTACGGATCCATTTGATGATGGGTCAAAAGCAGTGACGTACGAGTGGCGGAAACGGTTCAGTTTCCAGCTGTAGCTCGGACTGAAAGGAAAGTCTTTCCAGAGACACCTGACCAGACGAATTTAGTGATGGGTGGAGGTAGAGGACAAAGGGAAATAATTCTCCACGCGCCGATCATCGGCCCCCGCTGAGAATGTGTCAGACATAGTCAAGGAGCTCCACTCTATTATAATTGCTTTCATTGTTCGAACATCCTCTCGCAGACAGTCAAAGTATAGCTTCCAAACCTCAATAGCTCAGGCCTGGCTTCAACTCTATTTTTATTTCGTATTTGATGAAAATCTCCAATAGATAACCAGTATGCTTTTTTATTGGAAAGCGGAAACGTTTACGTTATATAATTGACTTTGATTTCACCCTAATTTTTAACAAAATAGCAGCCATTTAATTTTTGTTTTCACATTGCCTTCTGTCCTACTTTTCTTCCTTCCGCCCTCTCCTTTTACTTCACAGTCAATAAAGTGGAAGTCAACTACAGAATAACCACGCTTTTAGGAACTACAGATGTTCCGTTTACTCTTTGAGGTATCCGAAATTTAAGTATAGTTTTCTTCCTAATACAATCATGTGTGTGGAAGAAATGCAGACCGACTATCTATATTTCAACAGCTCTGCGTGCAAAATGTGAACACCTATTTGCCAGTCCCGCCCCCACTCACCCCCTCCACTAGGTCGCAAGGTGATCTACTTTTTATCGTGGATGTATGGCTCCACACATGCCCTCTCAGTGCATTGAAGTTATTCCACAAACCTTGCGGAGGTATGATATTTCACAAGTTGCACAGGCAACGGGAATTTCTCATCTTCTTTCGCTAAGGGGCATCTGTTATGTTAGACCCAAGTCTAGACTGAGAATAATTGACCATGTCATGTTTGACATAGAAATTTGACTCATGTTCTCTCTTAATTAATATAGATAGGGAAGAGAAAAGGCACCTGAAATATATCCTAGTTATAGAACTAGACACACATTTCAGATAGATCTTGATTGGATTATTCGCCTAAAGAAAGACATACATATCAAACACACAATGTTACATTCTATTCAAAAACGTATCTCTCGTTAACTTAGTCGCTATTTTTAGAGTGTTAATAGCAATAAACTCCTTGTTAAAGTAAGTCACGATTGAGTTCTGGCGTAGGCGATAACACAGTAACTCACAGTTGGCACTTAGTCAGTGCGTTTCATCTGTCTGAAAAATTTATAAGTAGGATATTAGTGATAATAGGCAAACATTTGTCTACTTTGAAGTTGCACTAAACTATAAGCTTTTTTAAAGTAATGTAGTGTTTTCGTTTTTGTTTTGTTTTTTACGTTTCCCAATTTTTTATTTAGCTCCGGCAACTGAGCGGTATAATAAAGTAGAATCAAAATACATTTTTGTAAAATGTATGTAAAAAAAATAATCGACCGTCGAAAAAGACTGTAAGCGTTAAGAAAATGCATGATCCTATTTATTAGGCACAAAGGCGAATTTCATGAAATATTAATTATTTTGCTTTTGTGCTAACTAGATAACATACATACATTAAAAAAACATCTGTATATCTATAATAGAAAAGATGCATTAAAATCTATTTAAATCGGAAACAAATTCCATGTTATTTTAGGACGATTGTTGTTAATTTAAATATGCAAAAAGCATTAAGAAAAACAGAAAAGTCATAAGACAATCATGTGAAATTGTTAGGATTAATATAAATAGGTATTTCAGAGCTTTCTTCTTTTAAAGAAAACTATAAGAGCATTACAATTATTAAATAAAATTGCCCCATGATAACCCTTAGTGGTTGTTAAAAGATATACAATGGTACAATTTTAAAATACTTTTTTTTTTTTAATTTTCATTTATCTCATTTCATTGGGGAAAAAATTCAGCCTCTCCATTAACACCTATCAAATTTTGTGATCCATACTGCGCGGCAGATTCTAATAAAAGTTTTCATTACATTGGATATTAAGCTATTTAGATCGAGTTCGACCATTAAATCTAAATTAATTCTAATACAGCCTAATTACATATATGTATGTTCCCAGTAGATGGGGTGTATAGCTTCCTCTTCTGTGTAAAATAAATGTTCACCGGTAGTTAAACAAAACAACATCATATTGACAAAGTCTTGGCAACTTTGTTTTATACTTTTTGGAAGGTGTCTCTGAGGAAAACAATTATTTTTAAAGAAAACTCTACTTGTCCCTTTTTCTTTTGCTCGTAACCTAAATTTAACAGCCCTCCCAATCTAAATTCAGTACAAATTTTGTGCAAGCGAAAATACATTTTGCCAAACCCTTGAATTAAATCCGCAATGCAAACAATGACGTGTCCAATTTACCATATCCCGTCCACTCCCCGCTTCCCTGACACGTTCATCAGTGCTCATGTTTCATCGCCAACTACATCTGTCAAAGCTAGGACGCCGATAGAAAACTTCATCGCCAAATACATTTGTCAGAGCTAGGACGTTGATAGAAAACTTCATCGCCAACTACAACCCTTTTCCTAAGGAAAAAGACAGCTGATCAAAGTGTTTTATAGAGCTGGGTTTTTTAAACTCGTACGCACACTCTTTTTATCTATATGTATATCCATCTATCTTTTTAACTCTCTTTCGGTTTCTGTCTGCCTCTGCCACTCTCTCTCTCTCTCCCCCTCCTCTCTGTCTCTCTCTTTCTCTCTATCTCTTTCCATCATTCTATTTTTATCTCTGTCTGTCTGTCTGTGTGTCTGTCTGTCTGTATGTCTGTCTGTGTGTCTCTCTTTCTCTTACTCTCTCTCCCCTCCTTACTAGCCCCTTTCTTAGATTTACCAACTTTCTTTACCTACACATTCACCTTTCCCCCCATCACTACCGTTCTTTTCCTCTTTTCTGTCCCATAAGAGATATATGAAAATGGTGCTCTAAAGGTTACATGTTTCATACGAACTGTTGGTCATTTGGGTATTTCTATTCATCCTTTTCCTTTTTTTTTCGTAGTAATATCCCTTAAGGGGCAAGTGAATTCTTATCAGATCAAATGTGTCGCCAATGTTTCTATGTTCAGCCCGATTTTTTATTTACCCTTTTCCTTATCTCACTCTTACTATAATGCCTATTTAATCCTTGAATAGAATATGTTAAGGACATAAATACAGTTTTATTTTTTTTCCATAAATGTTCTCAACCTACTTTTAATTTTCCAGACTTTTATAATCTTATGTTTGCAAATCCCCATTTATTTAACAATCGGTTTAATTTTTAGAAAAGAGCTTAACTGCCTTCTGTTAATTCGATTAAATTTTCATTATCTTCTTGTCCGCTACAGAAACAAAATGCATTCCTCAATTTATCAGTGCATTCCTCTTTCCTTAGAGCTCTTATGTATCAATCGCTTTTGT